>BPLS01030904.1:32677-73301 GCA_019656275.1 Rhododendron kiyosumense | reverse complement strand
GGTTGACCGGACTGAGGTCATTTTGCTATGCTTGCGAAATTTTAGTCCGTACTCTTTGGAGATGGACTGACGGACATGGCCTTATTTTCTTCCTACCCAAAAGTTTTGCCGCGTTTTCCACTGCACTGAATATAATGTATTGATGTCGTCTTCTTAACTTTGATTCATTACTGGACAACATTTTCTTCCATTTTCTCTCTGTGGATTTGGTAGATTAGATAATTATGACCTAGAAATCATTGGATTGTAAGGTTGTTTTGTGGTTCTTTTCCTGGAGTCCTTGCAAATGTTCATACTACTATCCCTTCTCCTTCACAGAAGGGTCAAATGTGTCATAAGAATTTTGAAACAGATTCACCAATGTGCAGTTTTGAGTTGAACGAACTTTAATTGACTCAGCACTGGAAATCATGTAGTTCAAAGGTATTTCAAGTTGCATCATGGAAGGCAATTTTGTTCATCCTTGCGAGGGTGTGCTTTTTATGAGTCTCACTTCAATGACCAAAATCGTTCATTCTTCAATGTTCATTTGTAGGAGACCATGCGTAAATTCAGTTTATTGGAAATCAATAAGTGCTGATCTACAAGCTCCTTAAATAGGCAATCAATGGAGTCGCCTAGTGTTCATAGTTCTAAAACCTACTAAAAGCCTGACTAGGAGGAGGTGGGTGGTGCAGATTTTTCAGTTTTCACTTCTGCTTTTCCCATGGTTGATGGGTTTTGTGTTTTTTTTTTTTTTTGATCAGATGGGTTTTGTGTGCTGTATTTACTATTTTGCAGACGTTGATTAGTTTTGGTTCCCCCATGTACTTCTTTCCACTCAATATTTGTCACGTATTACAAGCAATTTACAACACTCAACCCCAAGCCAACCTATCAACAAAGGTATCAACTTCCTCTCGCATGATTTGAACTCATATGCTCACACCTAACCGTTGCTACACAACCATTGGATCAAGTGCCGGTGCCCCATTTTCAACTGCTCTATCGATACTGACCTTCTCTGTGTAAATTAAAGGGAGAATGCTATACTCCAATAAACAAGCCAAATTCAGCATTTCTTTTCCTATTCGATTACACACAGAGAGAGAGAGAGAGAGAGAGAGAGAGAGAGAGAGAGAGAGAGAGAGATATAACCCCCCATCAATTAATAACTCTTCGGAAAGTTCCCTACTGTCTGGAAAATAAAGACTAATACCAGTCCAAAGAAATAAAGCTCTAGGTTCAAGCAGATAAATACAATTACAAATGAACGAAAAGAGCTTCCCACAAGAACAAATCCAACCAATTGAGTCAAGTACATCTGACACATCCACATAATACTGAGAGAAAATACCAGGAAACGGAATACAAAAAATAAAAATTCAAACCAAAATATTATTGGCTTCCCCAAAGATTTGATCAGCTTTCACATGAAATGTGATAGCAAATACCTCTTCCAAAGTTCTGCATCTCGTTTGCAAATCAAAGCAAGAAAAACTGAAATGGGTGACGTCTGTTCACAGCAACAAAATGTTAGGTACTTACTGAATCTTCTCGGATTTGAGGCATTTTCCGGTGACATTAGATTTTAATTTGCATCCGAATGGGATAAACTTTGAAACCAGATGATCTATCTCTTCCTCCTTTTTCTCGTACACGAAGAAAGCAACAAAGGCAATGGGAAGTCCTGCAATGATGGGAAAACATTGTTTGAGTCAGAGTTGCGACCGCACAACAAAATTTGAGGCCTCTTCTGAAGAGAGGCAAAAACGAAATTAAACCTCTAAAGTTGTTAATGAATTTATATGGGTAACCAAGACTGCTCTAAACAGACCAAGGAAAAGGAAAACCAAGAAAATTCGGACCTATAATAAACAAATTCTGCAGTGAAATGGCACCAAGGAAGCTGAGAATCAATAGAGAGAGAACCACCTGTTCATCACCAGATAAAACACCAGTAAATATAAGTCAGTACAGACGTAATGACATAAATGCACATCACTAAGTAAACCCTCGTCACACGGTACCACGTACTCTTTGCCATATTTTTCTCTTCTACTAGTGGTAGTGGAAATCTGAAGGGTTCCACTATTGGATAATCACATGCGCTAATTTATAAATTTATTCACTCCTTTTGGTGTAGTAGTGGTTTTTGTTCAGCTAAAGCTCAAGCGGAGGAATGGTTAGCACAGAAGAAGCATGATTGGATCATACGAGTTTATACACCTCATGAATGCAACAGAGAGGGGTGTGTAGGTCATCCATTCTTAATAATTCCAGCTCCTCTAATTATCATCCACCAATTCATAGGATCATGCTGAAAGCAGATGGAAGCCACAAGGGAATCCAAATCAGATTCCGTATCACTGGGTGAGGAAGAAATATTTGTATCCCCAAAAGCAGCAAGTCAATGAGACATAAAAGACTACTCTCATCACACAGTACCACTTACTCTTTGCCATATTTTTCTCTTCTCTTCTACTAGTGGTAGTGGAAATCCGAGGGGTTCGACTATTGATAATCACATGCGCTAATTTATAAATTTATTCACTCTTTTTGGTGTAGTAGTGGTTTTTGTTCAGCTAAAGCTCAAGCGGAGGAATGGTTAGTATAGAAGAAGCATGATTGGATCATACGAGTTTATACACCTCATGAATGCAACAGAGAGGGGTGTGTAGGTCATCCATTCTTAATAATTCCAGCTCCTCTAATTATCATCCACCAATTCATAGGATCATGCTGAAAGCAGATGGAAGCCACAAGGGAATCCAAATCAGATTCCGTATCACTGGGTGAGGAAGAAATATTTGTATCCCCAAAAGCAGCAAGTCAATGAGACATAAAAGACTACTCTCATCACACAGTACCACGTACTCTTTGCCACGTTTTTCTCTTCTCTTCTACTAGTGGTAGTGGAAATCCGAGGGGTTCGACTATTGATAATCACATGCGCTAATTTATAAATTTATTCACTCTTTTTGGTGTAGTAGTGGTTTTTGTTCAGCTAAAGCTCAAGCAGAGGAATGGTTAGTATAGAAGAAGCATGATTGGATCATACGAGTATATACACCTCATGAATGCAACAGAGAGGGGTGTGTAGGTTATCCATTCTTAATAATTCCAGCTCCTCTAATTATCATCCACCAATTCGTAGGATCATGCTGAAAGCAGATGGAAGCTACAAGGGAATCCAAATCAAATTCCGTATCACTGGGTGTGGAAGAAATATTTGTATCCCCCAAAGCAGCAAGTCAATGAGACATAAAAGACTTAAGTTTGTGACTGTCACTTAATGTCTGGGACACTAAGACATGCTACCAGCTTGGCAGTTAGTTATGATGATTATGAAACCCTAGTATGCATCAATAAGTACTATTTCTAGACTTATTAGGCTACAATAATATTACATGAACGTTAATCTTGTGGTATTTTTATTTAGTACAAGCTTAGCAGTGTTGGGGGTTTTCATTGCGGGCTTACAATGAATATTAGTTTACCTTTATATATTTTAAATTTTCCAAGTCCTTGATAAGTCCAAGCATCCAAATATGGCCTTTAAAATGAACTGGATTGTAAATTTCTCTGACTTCCATGTTTCCACCCTTTATCATACATTATTGAATCTACTGTTGTATTTGCACTTTCCAGACAGTGAATTAGTGAATCAAGACATTTCTAGACACAAACTGGTTAGTCTCCACTATTCAACACTTTTTAAAAAGAAAAAAGAGAAGGCAAAGTCTAGCTGTCCAGACCTTTGTGAATGCAAAGAAAGGACAAGACATATGTGACTATGATAGATACCTTGAGGAAAAGCGTCCAATCATTTCCTTTGCAAAGAGATTTTAAACTATTGACCGCAGAATTCCATGTAGAGGCTACAGAGAGAGCGACTTGTCGTGACATCTCTTCTGAGAAATGGAAACTTGACCCAGGAACTTTCTCAATTGTATATCCCAACCTGCAACAATAAAAGACTTCAGTCAGCTTCAAAAGTAATGTATATAGCAAAATTCTTTCTGTCTACCACTATCCAGCCATGGCATTATACTAAACTTGGCAACAGAAAATAATTTTTTGATCAGGTAGCAAAGAGCCAGTACAATACAATCATACATGCTGGATGACTCAGAAGTCAGAACATTAAATCTACTCCCTCTGTCCCTTTCTTTTGGTCCATCTTTCTATTTGGAACGTCTCAAAATACATGTCTACTTCAAAAGTCAGAGCCAAAAACTTTGTGGTTTTCCAAAATTACCTTCACAAAACAATATGAACACGTCAAAAAGTTCAGATAAAGAGTCAGTTTTGCTAATAAATGGAGTACTTTTTGATTTGACTTGAAGTGCATTAAATGTATGTTTGCTTAAAAAGTTGGAACTTCCACAAGGGACTAAAATTATGGGCTGGAGGGAGTACCTGCTATTGAGGCATATTGATAAGGAATGATCTTCTAGCCAATGAAAGGCCATACTAACGAACCCTTACGAGATTATATATTCTTGGTTATGTATAATAATTTGTTTCAAGATAAAAAAGAATAGAATGCATACACTTTCTCTGGAAGAATACCATGGATGAACAAAAATACAGATACCACCAAGAGAAGTTTTGAAACTGCAGTGATGATGGTATATCCAGGTGCTATAAAGTGGAAGTAAATGGCAACAAGAATAAATACTGTCGTGAGCGTCTGCTTTTTATTCCTCCAGAGAAGTATGTCAGCAACTGCAACATGCAGCAGCAGCAGCAAACAGATTTCAAGCAATATTTCAAATAAGGGAACTTAGATAAGAAATTTAGTGACATTGCAATTTTCCATGATTTAACCACAATCCATAAATTTCATACTCACTATTGTCATACAAAGTCATTATCCTGAAAAGGGAAAAAAATCCCACCCAAGTTCAACATGTTCATCTTACCAATGTAACCTAAGACACAAGAACACTTTAAGGGAGGAACCTTGTTCGTGGCAGACAAGTGTCCGTCATTGACACTCATCGAAACTCTTGAAAGCAAGTTCATCTGGCCTAGGATTCCCAAGCCCCCAAAATCAATGCCATAAGGGCCAGTTAAGTTTGCTTGTCCAGTTTGAAATCAGATTGGGCGAAAACCAAGGGTACCATATATCCTAAATTTTGTCGAAACATTTGATGTCAGAGGAAAAATACGCCAGATAAGAAATCTCACACAGGCATGGGATACGTAGTTGATCATACATTTGGAGAAGGTGGTATTATTAATACCATCACTATTGTCATACATTTGGAGAAGGTGGTATTATTAATACCATCACTATTGGTCATATGAAATGTCCTATGGGATTAAATATACCACCATTTTAAGTTCAGTCAGACAAACTGGACCCAAGGGAAACAGGCATGCTCGAGATACGGCTCCCCTTCCCAGACCAATAATTCCACACTGGGCCCTCCAAAAGGCGAGCCATATGTTATATGATTACTATTAACTAGATGGTCCAGCAAAGAACCATTAGAATCATCATGGTACACAAGACAGCCCAGGTTGCTCATATATAAGACATCTTATTTACACTTAATCTGGTTCTTTCTAGCTTTCTCAATATATTGAATCAGGCCCTAAAAGCTTTAGTGTATGGTAATTGGCCCAACGTTGCCTGTCAAGCCCTCCATACTGACAATGAAAAAACTCAAACATATACAACCAAATACGCCAGCCATAACAATAGCTGGTTAGGAAAATACAAGAGGTATCCACCTATTGAATGGTCACAAAGGGATTCCCCAATGGAGAGTCTACGATACCGACAGTAGTATTTTGTACCACAACCACTGCGATAACTGGTTATGGCAGAAGAATACGTAGTTAACAACTATATTATTAGACCTGCAGTCTGCAATAGATTGGGTAAATTCTTATATGATGCCAACATCAGTTGGACAAGCAGCAGAGGCAAGCATAAATGCGGTCATTGGTTCAGAAGAGAAGTATTCACATACTTACCCAACCCTCTTCCAAGACATATGGAAGATTTTGATGGACCATCCTTTTTTGGTCGACATTCAGCTCTCAGATGTGAATATGATTCAATTGTCTTCCTTAGCCCATCCTGCAGAAAACGACACATTATCACTTTCTTTCTTCTTCTGTTTTTCGATGACTACAACCACACATTACAACAACAATTTAAATGGTACTAGAGGTAGAAAATGCACCAAGGTAATTAAGCATTTTGATTCCTGGATTTGCTCACTACAGCTTATATAACCTAAAGAAAGTAAATTTAGAATGTAACTTCCATGGGCGTTTGCACATGGAAAAATTGGCCCACTGTTATGAGCTATCAATCTTTTGTATTTATTTGTGATTCATCATTCATCATCAATAGCTCCAGATTAACAAAATTCTGAAGCAATTAAGGGCAGCAATGAAATGATCAACAATTCACCAAAAAGATGCATGTATGGAAAACTTTAGCAGGCATGTATGGAAAACTTTAGCAGGCATGTATGGAAAACTTTAGCAGGCATGTCTTCAAGTGCAGAAAACCCCAAGAGCAATCGAGCTAGGGATAATTCATTCAGGGAAGCCACTAGTATTTTCTTTCATGTATTGTAAGAAAAGATGTACATGCACTCGTTTCATGGGATATGGTGAGACCTGAAATGGTACAATAGGTGTGTATCCAAGTCGATCATTTGCTTTTGAACAATCAAATGTTCTGCTGCAAGATATAAGTCTGATTCTTGATGGTATGATCTGTGGAACTTTCATACCATATGGAGCTAACAGCTTATACGTCCGCTCGACCAGACGTGCAATTGGCATTACGACAAATACTGGAATTTTTATTCTTGGCCTGCAAACTAAATAACATTAGAAATAAGAAAAATGGAATCATAAACTACATGACATCATGTGATCCCTGCCTCCATTGTAAAAGAAGAAATATGAAGGAAAAGGTGTAGGTCTTGCACCCATAAATAGAACAAAAGTATGCATTATTTGTCTTTCCTATTTTCCTCTTGCGCACAGAAACTTCAAGGACAGACAACTTGTCAAGGAAAGTTATTCAAGTTGGACCAAACCAACAAGCTCAATGGGCAATAACCTAAAAAGCAACCAGAGCACAAGTGAAAAAGTGTTAACATTAAACAGTTATTGGCCAAGTTATACAGTTATTGGCCAAGTCACTCAAGATTCCATGACATGCTCACTCTGGCAATAAAATCGCACTTGTTTGTAACTTTGGCTAATGATGAACATTAAATTGTGGAGAATATTACTAGGATGGGATTAGGATACATACATTACAAGTTTGTCTACTAGTTCTAACAATTATAATACTACCTACCTACCTACCCAAAACTAATCACTCAAGCACAAGTTCTGTATTCTATCACCCATGGTATCCCATGCGACGAACAGGCAATTCATTACTTTTGTCTCTTTGAAAAGATGTCCAGCATTGAGTATATAAACCTTATTAGTTTTCTTTAGAATTTTCAGAGAGTTATAGGTAAAAACTGGATTGATTGGCAATAGTTGGAGATCCAACAAGAGGGGGGGTTGGAAGATTAATACGCACTCTCCATTCTTGTGTGCCCCACGTGTTATATGGACCACATACTCCTGTATTGATCCAAAATCTGGCTATATAATGAACTCCTCCCAAGCTTTGTAGGCACTGCAAATTGAACAGAGCCTCCTTGCTCTCTTTTCCCTTTCGCTCTATCCCTCTCTCTCCCAAGAACAAAGTGTAGCCCTTGGACTGTGGCAATCAATTACAACACTCTTGTCTCTTGTAGTGTTGTTTTCACTGCTAGAGACAGAGTAGTTCGTCACCGGGGCACATAATTCACCCTGACATTCCAACTTTTGACTGAACACGAAAGAGGTAAATCAGGAACATTTTCGCTTCTGCTGGTTTCGATTTCAACTATAATTTAAACTACCAGAATTATTTATGTCTTCGTGCATTTTGGTAAAAACATAGAGCAGAAGAACGTCATTGAAATTTGGCATCTTCCGTTATAGTCCACTCTACACTTTTCATCTTTCTGTTTCATAATCATCACCTTCACACTTAACTTTTTGTTCATCATCTTCCTATTTCCTCCTCCTCTAATCTCGATTGCATTCTAAAGTAAAAAATTACAAAGCCCTTCTCACCTCTTTTCAAATGAACTCTGAAACTTTTTTTATCAGAGCTTTCTATAATATGAAGTACATATTTATTTTTTTGAACAGCATGAAGTACATATTTATACAGTGCATCATGTGTTTCACAAAGCTTTTTTCTGTATCCTGGGTTACTTTTTGACATACTTTCGAGAAATCTCCAATCACATATCAATCTCAACAAAAAATATATAAGCTTGGCCGGACACCACCAACAACACCCCCTCCCCCCCCCCCAAAACAATCCAGCATATGATCCCAATTCTGACAACACTGCAGGCTGTTAATGCGAAAAGTCACTTTACAAAGTTTCCAATTAAAGTAAGAGGTGAATACCAGTTAAAAGTTCTGAAAGCAACAGAAAGGCTCAAAATAGACGAAACGAAGCCGTTGACGGCAAAATCAAGAGTTTGAAGATGAAACATTCAAGAGATAAAAAATGACCTCAACACAACTGATTCATGCATTGATGAAGAAACGTAGAAGGGGGAAAAAGTAGGAACGATGAGTACCTTTCATAGCCAAGACCTTCAAGAACAAGTGAGACAAACTCCCAAAACTTGATTGGCTCCATATTAGTAATAAAATATGCCTGGAAAATAACAATAACGTAGTAAAGTTGCCTGTCACAGCATTCATTTAGAATCAGAAAATGCATTTAATTATTGTTCAATCACATAACAAACTTCAGTACAAAGAGTCTTAGAGTAGCTTAATATCAACGAACTGACCAAACGACAGTTAGAAGAGAGGATCAGCCCCTTGTATGTCTTATTTCTTATACGACAGCACCACAGCGACATTGCCACACATTACCCAATTTGTAAGCCACTAGAGAACCCATGTCCTATATGTTAAAACTTACAGGCAAGTACCACTTTCCAATAGAACCCATAGTTTTTCATGTCTTGAACCCATGCAATCTTCTGAATAAGTGAAGTAATGCATTATGGTATGCGAGTACCATTTTCCAATATAAGGTTAAACTTCCCATATAAGTTGTCGTTAGACAACAAGAATGGATAAGTCTGGCATACATGCAAATGTACACTGTCATATGAGGTTGGTGAATAGCACTGGAAAGAACAACGATCTCTCTATCAGTGAAACCGCAAATATTTGCAGTTCAGACTGGCATATCAGAATCTCTACCCAATATCTTACAAACCGTTGGTTGTTGTTTGATATGTCCTTTTTGAAATACCTACAAGATTTAGAGCAGTTCCGATAGAAACCCAGTTTCATTGGCTGTTCACAAGGAATACAATAAGGTCTATTTGTCTGTCCTTTCTATCAGATTGCTTTCTTACCAAGATGAAAAGAAACAATGGTGAAGATAAAACTGGGCAGAATCAACTAAATCCAAACCCTAGTCTACATATTAAAAAGAACTGAAATATTACCTCCCCTGCAGCTTTCTCGGCAACTGTCCCCTCCGATGCAAGAGCTCGTTCAGCACATATATGGGCATGTGCCACATTCTCAACATAAGTGAAATCATACATGTTATTGCCATCACCAATAATAAACTGCTCACATATCGAACAGAAAAGAGAGACCAGCAATTAGGATGTTAGCAAACGACTTCCAGCAAAAGAAATGTTCGAATGTATTGTAAGGTGAACAACATTAACCATGTAAAGCAAAATCATACAGACATGGAAAGCAACTGTTTTAACTACTATACATCCTAATTCCTATGTTTTAGGTGATCAAAAGACGTCTGGCGATAGATTTATTATCATCATCAAATGCTTAATCCTTCAGCTAAACAAAATTTTCATTATGAACCAGTTCACCTGAAACATAAACGTCAGATTCAATTCAAAACTGTCATGTCAGTCAACAGGCTAGCCAGATCAATCAAGGCTAGAAGTCTCGTTTCATTTGACTGACAGGGAGAAGAAATAAGAAGAAGCAAGTGAAGCCAACAAGAAAACTCAAGGACAAGAAGCATGCCAGAGGATAATTTTGGGAGCCACAGACAAAAATGTAGCGAAGGCAACGCAAGACTGGATAACAGAACGCTGAAGAAATTATACTGCCAATGTCACATAAACATTCTTTACCATTATACGTGAAAACCACACTAGTTGCAACTGGCACACATGCAGGGGATACGGATTCAAGGTCCTATAAATCAGGTCCACACCACACCTTACATCCTTTCATAAGAAATCATCTTTTGAAAGAAAGGCTTATGGGCACTGACATGGACATTCACTGATTGACTGTTTGTATGGAGGGCTGATTTATGCGGCACATTTACTATCTCGCATGCCCTAAGTGCAACAATGCATCGTGTATTGATGATTATATGAAAGATCATGTGATTCAAACCTTATTTATCTGCCAACTTGATTCGAATGAACCATATAAAATCGTAAAATACTCTTGAACTGACAAGAGAGGAGACATAGACAATATGAGTTAAGAGGGACAAAAAACGTAGTTACCTTTGATTTACCAGCCCTTGCAGCGGACACCAATGATGGAACAAGCAATTTATCACCAGGACCAAAAATGCTGCTAGGGCGGATGCAACAAGTTAGAAGCCCATTAATACCATTGGACTTGATGACCAGCGCCTCTCCTTCTGCTTTAGTTGCAGAGTATGAATCAATGTGCTAGAGTAGTAGTAGAGAAAATCAGTTTTTACGAACATGATTCTCTAATAAGTTAGAAAACTCGAAGACAAATATAAGGCAAAAGTATCTTGGAAGATGTAAAGATGTCCAATAAGGGAGCTTCTCAAACAAACTGGCTTTCTGTTTTTGCTTTATTTTTCACCTTAACATCTATATGTACAGGTGGAATTTGAGAATGTATGGAAAGAATCAGAAAGGGAACTATGAAAATGTAGACAATAATGAAACAGAGCATCTGTATCACACTTTAATTTAATCTTGGTATCAGTAAAGCTTGCTTTCTGGAATAGTAGAAAATGAAGAGTGTCTTTCCCTACGGGGCTAAACAGGCTAAAGGGGCTTATTTCCCTCTGTATTTGTTTAGGAGAATAAGACCGTTTAGCCCCTCAGGGAAACTCACCCAAAATCTCCAATTGAGAAACTGAAAAAGAACAAAATGGTGATAGCAAAGTCCAAATAAAATCCTAATCCCATTTCAGCCAATTATACAAGGTTGACAACAAATGTTAAAAGGAAAATGAAAACTCAGTTATTTTGCAGCTTCAAAAAATTCATGAATCACCTTAGTTGGATATGGCAATGATTCATCCCCGTTAAAAATTCCATGAATTCCATCGAAGACCACAGTGGGAGAACTCGTGTATATAAGTCTCTTAACTTTAAGCTCAATACAAGCATCAATTACGTTCTTTGTTCCTGCAGGACATAATTGGAATAAAACTTTAGCTATATACCCACTGGCTTGGAACAAATAAAAGAAAGAATTTGCAATAACGGAGCTCATAGTTCTTCGGGCAACATTTTTACCTTTGACATTAACTGAATAATGGAGCTCATAGTTGTTGATGGATGAATCTGGGGCAGCCAGGTGGAAAACAACCTCAGCTCCTTGAAAAGCTGCAGAAGATATTTTTCCCAGCCAATAATTTTGTTAACTAGCATGACAGTGACATGACCCATGTACACATTTAATACCAATAATAACACGTGTATTTTGCGATACACAGCAACAAATAATATTATGAGTATTATTATTAACCCATTTCTTCATCATTTGAAATCCTCAACATATGGAACCCTCTTACTAAGCCCGTTTCCAATATTTTCCTACATAAATTAGTAAAATGTAGGTAGAAAAAGTTTGGTTGGACATGGAACACTGCGATGCTTTTCCATCAAGTCTTTTTCAAAAAATCCCAACTTCACCAAAAGCCTATATTCAACTATCTTTTAGGACAGAATCACGAACCTTTTTATCAAGTTCTAAACATTAAAATATTCTATCACACTTTAAACAAATTTAAAAGAATCACAACCTTATCCCCAAAAGCCTATTTCACCAAATTTATTCAAGAACTTGATTCTTCCTTGATTTGTTGAAAGATTTAGTCCTTTTGAATCATTGGATATGCTGACAATTTGAAACCCATTATCAAGATGTGAAAGAGACTAAAAGTCCCCATTTGGTCTAACTTATTGATGTCTTTTCTAGATTTTGTTATGTTTTTTGGATATTTATTAGTCTCAATGAGAGCATTATAAAAACTAAACAATTATGACCAAACAGTTTAAAATTTTCACTAAAGATCAAAGCAAACCAAAAAATCTCAGACTCATGCAAATAGATAAGCCAAAAACATCTAGACTCTAGTGCAAAACTAACAGAAGTTCGGGTGCTTTCCAGCTAAACTAATGGACAAAAAAGCCCATGTTTTCACAGATTTCTAGGTAGACCATTCTCCTCACATACATCAACTAAATTATCATTCAGCGGAAACAACTTGACTATTGTCATTCCTGTATTCCATTTAGGCCTTGTTTCCACTATCGTTTTCCTCTACAACTTATTGCATTTAGTTAAATTGTTTCCATTTAACTAAAACACCCAATGCATTTTCTTCCTCAAAGGCCAAAGCAGTATAAAAATTTGTCTACATATAGTTTAGTGGAAACAACTTGACTACAAAGTAGTGACAAGAAGTTTTCCACAACTTCTAGCTTAGTGAAAACCCACTTAAGTTTAGCCGAAACGCACCCGAATGCAAACAACAACAAAAAAGCCAAAATAAATAAGTCAAACCCCCTTAAATCAGGATATAGAAAGAGAGAGAGAGGAGTTTTTTACCTTTGAGTACTTGGGACTTGTCACAAAGATCTGCAGACACGTATCGAGCACGGCCCGACCGGAGTGCTTCACCTAGGGTTCCACTCTCCTCGGCTGGGTCCAGTTTGATGGAGGGGCCCAAATCGGCAACCCGAACCGAAAACATGTCGTACCGAATCAGCATCTCCACCAGATGCCTCGCCGCGAATCCCCTGCCTCCGGTCACCACACACCACCTCTCTTCCCCTCCCATCTCTCACCTATAGATATATATATACACACACACTGTATGTATACATGCAGAGATACGTATCAGTTCCTCGCTTTGTCAATTTCAATCTGGACTTATAAAAAAAACAAGATGAACATAGAACGACAGAGAAGTTGCGAATGACCTAACTGCAGAGAAATCAGTAATGGATATGTGTGCGTGTGTACTGTATATATACATGCAGAGATACGTATCGGTTCCTTGCTAGGTCAATTTCAATCAGAGCGGATGAAAAACAACGATGAACGTAGAACGACGGAGTAGTGGCGAATGACCTAAATGTGGAACAATAAGTGAAAATGGATAATTGCAGAGGAAGGTAACAATGGCGGGTCAACGCGTGTATATACATATACACGCGAAGATATACGTACGTGGATATCGATACTTCACCTTTGAAGGCTATTGTTGAATTCTTGTTCAAGCGCTCTGCCACTCTCCACTCTGATTTGGCGTTGATGGATCTGGTAATGGGTCCGACTGGTTCGAGATCGGTATGCACTGTGCCAGCACACTCAGAGAGAGAGAGAGAGAGAGAGAGAGAGAGAGGAATATTTGTTGTGAGTGTGTGAGGTGGGCATGAGGCAGTATATCTGTGCCGAACACGTGATTCTGTATCGAGAGATCATAATATAAAATATACTAATATTTGTTGGCTCCTACAGCACTATGCATTCCGGTAGTGCGGTGGTATGGGCATTTTTATAATATATTTTTGTTTTTTTATGCCAACGCCAGAAGTCGAACAGTGGATAAAAAGAACCGTTGACATTTTTGTAATATATTTATAAGAGTAGGTGTTATTTTTAAGAGAGTTAAAGAGCATACATCTGTCCTTGAATCAAATGAATTTCAGCCATTTTTTAATTTGTATTTGTGTGATCCCCACACTATTGTGTTTTATTAGATAAACAAAATTATACAATTCAATGATCTAAAATCATTGTACATAGGTACAGTATTTTTATTTATTTTTTTGGCTAAGCATAGGTACAGTAATTTTTGGGACAAAGGAGGTCGAACCCATGGGTAGTGGACTGGATTCGGTTTAGGCATGTTATTGTTCCTGAAAAACTATGGGTACACTGTTTGGTGTAACGTAGTGCACCAGATTGCGTGCTCACAAGTTATCAAAATCGCTAATGCCTCATTCTCTTTATAATTCAAAAAGAATTTTTCAAAAAATTCCTCCTAGATTCTTCTTACTTTTAACATTTCTCTCTATCTCTCTTCAATTATTACCCATACTATATTTCAAAAAAAATTCAACACCAATCCAAACATAGCATAAATTTGTTTAAAATATATTTTTAAAAAATTTCAATTATTTTCATCCATAATTTTCAGAGACAAAAATTGAATTAATTGATAAAGTTTTTAGCAATATTTTGAAGGAGTTGATTTTTTTGCAAGGACACTAAAAATAATATTTAACCAAATTAAATAGCTTTTATAATTAATAGTATGAAATCCAAAAACGGTCTCACACGACACACAATCTGGTGTATATTAGGTGTACATGGGTGTTTCCTAATTGGGTGCACAGTTTAGGGGAAAAAAAACAAATCAAACTATCGTTAATTACAGTGATATACCACCATTTTCTTTTCTTTTTTACATGGAAATACCACTATCGTCACTCATATAGTATTATTAATCATTTGAAGTGAACTCCCTTGATCAACACATGAACTTATATTCGTAATCTATTGCAATGAGTTAATACTTACTTTGAGTTACTAGATAAATGTATAATCTTTTCTAATGAAAAATAAGCACAAAATACTTCCATCGACAGAGTTTACAAATTAAGTTTACTATGGCAGCGTGCGAGGTTGTGATGTTTGGTATGGGACCTTGCTTGATTCTCTGGTTCAGAGCACGGGCTAGCCTGGCTCCGGCGTCCTAACTTGCATAAATAGCAACCATCATTAGTGCCCAAATCGGTTGGAGTTGACTGGCGAGGCACTCCGATGATTAAGTAAGCGATTGCTAGTGGAGAGGAAAATACAGTGCGATTAGGGTAAGAGAAAACAGTGTACCCCTTTGGATTGATCTTCTTTTGTATTGAGTTCAAAGACTTGCTATCGATAATCGTTTTGGCTGATGTCATAATTGACGTATGGGATAAGGTGGTTATCGCTCACGTTTATGAGCTCTCATTATGTGTACTCGTGCCCAGTTTGTGCGGTAACCGTTTCGGCTGATGTCAGGTATAATGTAAGGAGCCAAACAGTTAGGTGCACATGGGTGAGCTGGCACCCGCGAGTTGATTAGGTCTTAACGGTGGGACTTGATAAGGGGAATCATTTGGGTTGTTTTGGCCCAGATCATAACATTCCGATCTGATTCTATTGCATGCATAACTACTTAACTATTAGGGAAAATGACGATCCATGATATTTTTTTTGATAATTAATACCCTCCAAGGGCATGCTGAGAACATATGTTAATACTGAAAATGTCATTGGCGGGTATTAATTATCAAAACTCGTCATTAACCATCATTTTTCCTAACTACGGAGTCTTACGGCCCGGACCATGCTTTCAGACCATATCTCGGTCCAGTTGTTCTGCTTGTTCGACCAAAACTTAGCTACGTCTATCCAGCCCACAACACAATGCATCGTGAAATTATTTAAGAAGATTTTCCATCATTGTCAAGACTGCTGTAGAACGGAGCAACTGAAAAAGGAAGCAACAGATGCACGAATGGAAGTATGGAAAAGGCAAGAAGGCGGACATGATGGCCAAATGCGACCCAAGCGGTGTATCTTTTGTATATTGTCTACATCGTCTAGTTTCATTGCTAATTAACTGTCCGTGCAGAGACAAACAATCGGATCGGCCGCTCTGCACCCGCTCTACAAGAAGCTATTCGGCAACATCCCCGAAACTTGTTACTACTAAATCCTTAACGAATTTCCATAACAACCAGAGAACATATATTGTTCGGAATGCATCAGTCAAGTGGAAGAAATGTGTCCAAGAGTGACAACTAGTTTCCCAATTGAGAATTTATTCATTCGAAATGAATGTCATTTGGTCCTAAAGTGGAGAAACCAGCAACTCAAATGGGGAAAACGATTCCCACGCTATACAATGTATCTAGATAGCTTCAGCCTTCAGGTCACGGAACTTCATAAACAGAGGGGAAAGGAAAATGTGCCAAAATTTTTTTTTCTTTTCCTTAACGTCACTTATTACTATACTCTTCTCTTGACAATAACTTTCACGTATCAAATTGTTGAAAACATACTCATGTGACCCACGCGATCTTGGCATGAAATTATCACATAAATTATAAATAGTAGCCTTTAGGCCTATATTGGCTTAATAACATTCGAGATTATTTTTTTCCCTTGTTTAAATTTTTTCACATTTGTTATTTTTGCACTTTTTTAAATACATTGTTGGTTCGTCTCGACTAGAGGAATCTAAAATTATTTTTGTATGATTATTTTTGTCTTCGTTAAAAAATAGTTTAAACGAAATTTTTTACTTCTTAAATTCCTATCGGTGAGATAAACAAATACTAATCGACAAAACAGAAGTAACAAAAAAACTAACAAATGCGAGATCCTTTTGAATAAACACAGAAAAATAATCCTCCAAGATCAAGCCATCAGTTCATGGACCTGAATTTGGGCCATCATGATAAAGATTGTTGCTTTGGAATGGGCCGGCACAAGACTGGCCTGGCCTCCCTGGGCCTAATGGCTAATCACTTTGACTAAACACTCTCTCAGTTTCTAAGCAAGTCGATTCACTAATTAATCACTTACGAAGTTACGTTAATTAACGTTGTGTTGCTTGTCTCTAGGTAAAACATAGAGTGCGCCGAATTCCACGTCAGTTGGTCAATACAATTGTAAGTTTCACAATTTAACAAATCGTAAATACCTTACTTAATTTTTGACTCAACTTGCGTGATTACCAATGAACCAACAACGTGATAAAGAAAGAAAGCATCGCGATAACATCATTTTTACAAAAAAAATAATTGATAAACTTAAACTCCGATACCAAATATCACACCATATGTTTCTATTAGTATCTTGTTTATGCTAGATTTTGGTGGTTGCCCAAATCGCATCGTTTTTTTTTAGACAATCACAGACCTTATACGACAACAGAACAGATTTCATCGTAGCAATGGGTTGTTTTTTACTAAAGAGAAAATGTCGAATTTGTTCTAGTTCATTAGGAATTATGTGGTTAGCTTTATTTATTTGGAGTGTAAATACATCAAATTATCACGGATTCATTCTCAGTTATAAATAAATATTTATAAATTTTTTACTGCCGAAAATACCCCTCGGTGTATTGCTAAATTGTAAAAAATCGCGATCACCTGTCTTGCTCCAAAATAAATGTCTAAAAGTACCTTTCCAGTCGAACGCAACCGAGGTTTTAAATGGTTGAATTTTCAATCTAATAAAGTCGGTGAAGTGACTTAACGAGGGTTTAGCTTCAAAGGGGAGAAAATACATAAGGTACACGTGTGAATCACAAAATGTGCAACATGCCAAGTGTTGAACATTTTTCGACGTTTTATGTTTGCAAATTTTAATCCAAAAAATTAGCTAGATACTTTAAATTTAAAAGTATCTATTTATTTTTATGTAAATGAATAACATATGTACCCATTTTTATAAGATTCTAAAGTTTTTGAAATTTCGATTTCCTCTTTTATTTTTATTTTTTGTAAGAAACTATAATGCGAGTTGAAAATTGGGTAAAAAAAAATAAAATTTTGCACGAAAAATTAATAAACTAGAAAGTATTAGCACAAACTAAAAGTATTAGTGCAATTTTGAAAATTTAGTGGATAAAAGTTGACACATTTATCGTTTTGCTCTTATGAATAGATTTCATTTTGAAAGATTTGCAATACAAGTAATGATGATATTTTTATAAAGAATGGAAAGCCGTAGTTTTTAAGGTATAGTGATAATGTCTCAATAAAAAATTAAATTTATTAAATTAAAAACTTAAAAAGGGACATACGAAATAGAAAGCCGTAGTTTTTAAGGTATAGTGATAATGTCTCAATAAAAAATTAAATTTATTAAATTAAAAACTTAAAAAGGGACAAACGAAATATAATTCTAGAGACAATCTATGAATACAATAATAGACTTAACATGCCTATGTGCCAGTGTCTCCTCGACAACTTAATAAAATTGTTAATTTTCAAAAAGAAAAAGAAAGAGATAGTGCCATGTCGACATATTTTGTGGAGTACATTGTTATGTTCCTAAATTTGTTCATAATTTCAAACGTTCCAAACATAACGCAAGCACACACGCCCATAGTGCGTGTGTATGTATGTGTGTATATATATCTCTATTATAAAACAGAAAGGTGTGGGGACAAATTGTTGGAACGACTTAGATTCATTTGATCTAAAAGCTATAGTACATCCTCCCACTTTCGGTTAAGTGTCTATGGTTTTCACCTAAATCGCACAACTGTCATCCCCTTCCAATAGAAATGCATAGTGTCGTAGGCACGGGCTAACACTAGTATATTATAAAACAGAAGGATGTGGGGGACAAGTTGTTGGAACGACTTAGATTCATTTGATCCAAAGGCTGTAATGCATCCTTCCATTTCCCGATTAAGTGCTCATGATTTTCACCTAAATCACACAACTATCATCGCATTCCAATCAGGATGCGTAGTGTCGTAGGTACGGGTTAGTATATATATATATATATATATATTATAATATAGGAGTTAGAGCATCTCCATTGCAATAAGTAAATAAGTATGGATAAACAAATTTAACAATAATACTCAAAAAACATCTCATATTGTAATAAGCAAAATTATAAGTCTTTTAGCAAATAACCAAATTTCACCAACCAAACTTAACAACTTTTACCAATAACCAAAACTCAATAACCAAATCCAATAACCAAACTTAAAACTCAATAACTAAAAAATACCCCACATTGAGATGAATAATTTGGTGCAGTCGGGTGCGTGATTGGAACTTGTTTGCGATTGGACATAAGTGCATTGTTTATTGTAGGGTTTTTTTTGGTTAGGTATGCCAAAATAACCAATGTGGAGATAGAGGTTGTTAAGTTTGATTATGAACAAAATGGATAATCAAATGCTGACGTGACATATTTTGATTATTGATTTTGATTAATCCCATTACGGATGCCCTTATCCTTGTACAATTGCATGAGACTTACCTAGAGCCAGTTGCAGGGAATTAATACTCACGAAAAGTAGTTTAGAAACAACTACGAAGGAGGACTACTGAACGCACCCGCCACCTATGAAACCATCTATATGAATTTTTACCACCCAACTGGCTGCCCTGCCTCAGAAAAAAAATCAAACTCACACCTCCATAATACGTTGGGTCACACGTAGACTTGGGTAACAGATTGTGTTCGTGTCAGTCGGGTTCGTATTACAAACCACCCAACTTGAACCCGACCCATTTAGAATTCATGTTTATTGAGTCGTGTCATTTTCGTGCTTCGTGTCAGAAATGCTCAACCCTAACTCGTTAACTTCGTGTCCGGTTCGTAACGTGTTATCGTGTCCGCTGCCTAACTCTATATAGAATTACAGATGTACCATATATTATATATATATGTTCGTATTAATGAGTGACACAAATTAGTAATTGTCTTAGTCGTGTCAATTTTGTGTTTCGTGTGTTTAACTCGAATCCGACCCATTTAGAATTCGTGTTCTTAAGTTGTGTTATTTTCGTATTTCGTGTCAGAAATGTTCAACCCTAATCCGCTAATTTCTATCCGATTCATGTCATGTTATCGTGTTTCGTGTTCGTTGTCCAACTCTAGTCACACGCCCACAGTAAACCCTAGATTTGTGTTGTAAGCTTTTCCACTTGGAGGGACCCACTAAGAATCCTCACCATTACTCCAATGCCCAATATTAAATTAAACATTAAAATAAAACAAAAACTGAAAACCAAAATTAGAAGTCGGTATTTCTGATTAAAAAACAGAAGAAGGAAAAAGCCGGTATTCGAGTCTTGGTGGTTTCGTGAATTGAATGCGACCAAAACCCCACCTCCTTCCCCCCTTCCCTCCCCACCCCTCTCTCTCTCTAGCGCTCTCTCTCTCTCTCTCTAGCTTTGCCCTACAAATATGCCAATGCTCCTCAATTTCAATCCCAACTTGTTCTTTGCACCCAACTTTTTCTACCCAAAGTTGGTCTTGCTTTGAAAACTCAAAGATCTGTGCGGGTTGAAAGAAGAAAAAAAAAACCCAACTCCTCTTTCATTGACCCATTCTCCTCCCCTTTGAATTTTTACCCAGAAGAAATTTCAGTTGGCCGTTGAAGATACATAGCCCAAAATCTGGTTCTTTTTTGGTTTTCTAACTAAAAAATTCGATCTTTTGATCTATTGATTTCCAGATTCAGGTGGGCTTCTTCTTTCTCTCTTTGTTCTCTTTTGAAATTTTCCCTTTCCTAGTAGCTCCACATGTCGCACATGCATATATATAAGTTCGTATCTCTATCTCACTCTGCGCCATAAGTTGTAGGTTTTTTTCTTTTTCTTTTTTCTAAAACTCGGGTGTCGGTAAGCTTATGCGCACCTCGAATAATAGCCTCCACTAATTTTTTTTCTACCTGGTATATGTGTGTGGGCTTTCTTTTTTCCTGATTTTCACAATGCTCAGGCTCAGATTTGTAGCATACTGTGTGTGGAATTCCAAATGGTATCTTGGTTTTGTGTTTTTGACTGTCTATTTAGAACCATGATTAGATTTGTTCAATTAATTTGTTGGCATGTTTAGCAAGTTTGATTATTACAATGCTCAAGCTCAGATTTATAGCCTACTGAGTGTCTGGGTTTGGTGTTTTTGGCTGTCTATTTTGAATCCACAGTGTTCAAGTTTAGATATTTTTTTGCTTGATTTGTTGGGATGTTTAATAAGTTTTCGTTTATTTCTTTCCAGTCACTGTTCTTTCTTTGTTCCTTTTCATGCTTTATATTTAATGGAAGATCTGGAAATTGGGTGTTCTGTATCTGATCTCTTTTCCCAATGTGTCTTAATCAGGTGAAATCTTGGATTTGAGGAATATATATTTCCATGGTGAGTTGCTTTTGTGCATCTTTTATTTCAAATGGAAATGAAAGCATAATTTGGTTTAGAACGGATTTGAATTTGTGAGAAAATGTGGTTGGATATTTGTCAGTTGAATATCGGCCATAATTGCAGTCTGCAGATGGTCTAAATCATACCATCCCGAGCCTTAAGTCTCAATCAATTAGAGTCGGCTACATGAATATGTTTCTGTTGAGGGCATCATGTTCCATAATATTGAAAAACTTAGATCCTTTCGAAGTACTACCTCTAAAATCAAAAACGGGTTTTTTTGTTTTTCTCTATGAATTGAGCTGTCTTGGTTTGTGGTCTTTTAGGGAGAAGCTCCAGCTTTCCTTGTAGATCTGCTTAGTGAATACACCAATGGGTTTGCATTGAAATCCAAAGGCTCACAAACAACCACCATAGTCAGTGATAAAACGGTATGTTGCCATTTTTTGTTCAATCTTCACCTATAAGATTATTTAGCAAGTAGCTCGTACAATTTATCGCCCACCAAAATTTGAGGTCTGTTATTGGCTTTAATCAGTATTTGATTGGTGGCACTGATGATGAATCAACGTCAACAATTGAAGTTCAGATCTTTGACAGATCTACGGGGCAGTTGTGAGTTTTAAACTCTAAATATGGGTTGAAGTAATTGTGATTTGGTTAGGACTTGTATTTATTGATTTCTGTTGGAATTTGTAGGGTCGTTCCAAAGGTGCTGGGAACAAAGCCAAAGCAATGTAAGGGACATTCAGCTGTGCTTTTAAATGAAGACCGGATACTGATTGTTAAGGGGGATTCATCTCCTGATGATTGCACTTGGTTTCTTGAGGTAGTTTTATTTCTATCAATGCAATCTTTCTAGATTAGTTTGGGGGCAGCGTGCATACTATTACATGTTGGACCTTAATATATAACTAAGGGAGACTACTCTGTGGTTAAAGTCATTTCAAATCAGTAGTAAAAAAAGAATTCAAACTCTATTTTATTAGAGGTTACAAATGGATTTACTTTACTTGCGTGCACTACTTGAATGCTTTTTAATCCTTCTGTGCAGACTTTATTTATTTGCCATTGTACTTTGGTTTTGGGACTTGAGGCTCGGTTTGGTTGTTGGTTAAAAGTTTTTTTTTTTTGGTTGATGATGTTAGGTGGACACCAAATTCGTTAGGCAGCAGAGGGAAAGTTTGGAAACTGAGGTGGTCGCATGGAGTAAGGGAATAAGAGGTGAAGCTGAGAAGCCCATTGTTATCAGTGGTCCTTCCGGTGTGGGTAAGGGTACACTAATAGCCAAACTAATGAAGGAGTTTCCATCTATGTTTGGATTCTCTGTGAGCCACACAACCCGTGCTCCAAGGGAGAAGGAAAAAGACGGGGTTCATTACCATTTTACTGATCGAAGTGTTATGGAAAAAGCAATAAAAGATGGGAAGTTCCTTGAGTTTGCTGCTGTTCATGGAAACTTGTATGGAACAAGTATTGAAGCTGTTGAGGTGGTTGCAGATGAAGGAAAGGTATAGACTTGTTGCTTTTTGCTTTGTTTTTCTTTAAGTTATTTGTCAAATGATTATCGATAAAAAAAGAATTTGTTTGTCCATGAGGGAAAATCTTAATTCAGTTAAATGCCACTGATTTTCTAAATAGAAAGAAGAGTTTGGGGCATGTGGTGTATGTGTTGGGCGTTTTAACCTGCCAGATTGACCCAATTCTTGGATAGTTACAAATTTATAATTTACTTAAAGATTGTGTGGTAGATAAAACCTAAGTACTTTGTGTCTTTGTAGAAATTGAGTGCCAAAAGAGGCTATAGTTTCGGCTTCTTGTTGGGAGAACGGGATCCACTGGAATTTTCCGACCTATCTTAGAAAAGATTGAGGCACCACCAATTCCACCTTTCTACTAAATGTTTGGTTCCATTAGCAATTACTTCCAAAAAGGGCATGTTTGTAAGAGGAAATACGTAAATGACTAATTTGGAGGGAAGAATTTGCACAACAAAGTTTCTCTTAGATTTGCTGGAATGAATAATTATGGTCTTTCCTCATAAGAACTATGACTAGTGATGGGGGTACTCTCGCGGTCCCCACTCCAATTTAGGAATCTAAATTGGCAAGCAATTGGATGCTTGCTGATAGTATTTGAAAGGACTTAAAGTTGTTATAGACTGCTAATTTGCTTTTGGCCCATTTGTTGGAAGCTTGTGGACTGTCTATTAATGATTTGTTGGTGAAAGTACATAAACCCTTAAGAAATTTGCTGTGGAAAAGGATAAGAAAAAGGATTACATAGCCTATTTTTTCTGTCTTTTCTCCTCCTTGCTCTTTTCCCCCACAAATCCAAGATCCAAGTATAGTCTTAAGAGCAACCCCAACAACCTGCCAATTCTCTGGCCAAAGCCATTTTCTTTATTGGCAAGAGCTCCTAAAAAATTCCCTACAATGGCATGCTGAATCCCAATCCAAATGAAAGCTTTGCCATTTATCAAGCCAAATTTGGCTCAAGATTTCTTGGTTCATCATCAATATGGTAGACACTCTGGCATCTACATTTCTTCTGCAAGTGACCAAACGGTTGTGATGTGTAGGAGCCAGAAAAAGTCCTTGACACAACTGGAGGTCTAGAGCAATTTTGCCAAATTTTTGCAACATGACACGGTAGCTAGCCAAAAAATAGCTTTGGTGTTGAAAAATGAGAAAACTATTGGAGATACTCTTGTTAAACTAAGTTTCTCTAGCTATTGGCGTTTGCTCTTCATTTTTGCATGCTTGAATGGTTTGCTTGTTTGCGATGTAGAGATGCATCCTTGACATTGATGTCCAAGGGGCACGGTCTGTGAGGGCTAGTACTCTTGAAGCCATTTTTATCTTTATCTGCCCTCCATCATTTGATCAGCTTGAGAAGCGCCTTCGTGAAAGGTGACCTAATTATAAAGCTAGAGATTGCAAAACCTTCTAGCTTTTCGATTCCCTTGTAGTTGATGAGTTCTTTCGGGTCTTTTTGCACAGAGGAACTGAGACAGAAGAACAGATCCAGAAGAGACTTCGAAATGCTAAGGCAGAGCTTGAGCAAGGACAATCGGGAGGCATTTTTGACCATATCTTGATCAACGATGACCTCGAGGCTTGTTATGAGAGTCTTAAGGTGAGGTCTTAGATTCCTTATTTTCCTGTCTTCATTTGCCAAAAATCGGAGAGCTTATTTGGCGAACTATTTGCGAATTTTAAGAACCCATTTTCAGATAACACCTTTTATGATGTTTTCCCAATTTTTGGCTGTTTTCAAATGTGGAGCTGATATGGAAGCAATGAGTGCTTTGAACTTTACATTTTTTGTGTTTGCAAATAGAAAATTTTATTCTGGAAAAGGAGAATACAATAACAAATATATAATAAATACTTCTCAGTGCTTATTATTGTATTTGACTTGATGCAGAAACTCTTGGGTCTCGAGGGAATTGTTAGCACTACCCCTAAATCATGTAAGGATTCCTTCAATTACTTGCATTGCATTCCAATCAACAGTCTTCATCTGGTTCAATGCACTCCTTCTGTCTTTATTGAAAATTGATGGAATTGTGAATGCCAATGCAGTGTCTGAACTTGTAGATCTTCCTGCGGTTCATTCAGTGTTGAAGATTGATCAGAAAATCCTTATAAATTGCCGACCGGCAGAAGTTGAAAAGGCTTCAAAACAGTTGTAAGATCCCTACACATATCATTGGCATAGGGTATAATTGAATCATGAATACGAGAATGGATTAAAAAAGAATCCAAAAAGAAGATGGGCACAAATAATTCATTCCTATCTGCTGAAATGGTTCACTTATTTTTTCTCCTTTACCTCCATAATTCCCTCGACAAAATCCATGATACAGTCAGTTTTATGGGCAACTTTATGAATGTTGATTTTTCATGACTTGTGTGTTTATTTGTCTTGGTTGAGCAGGTTTGTACTTGATGTATCTGCCCTTAAAGGAGGGGCACCGGGACGGACAAGAGGACTAAACTTGTATGCCGTAGACACATTTGCAAACGGCATAGATGGAATGAAGCAGCTGTGAGATAATGGCGATAATGGCTCTACTCCCTACTTAACTCGTTAACGTGGTCCGTTGAAATTCGACATTTTTATGACTTAACAATAGAGGTATGAACTATAGATGGGATGTTTCAAAACCATTGTTGTTCCCTTTTTCCTGCATTCGTTGTTCTTAGACTCGGGATGATTTGGAGAACTATACATTCAAAGAATTATTTCCCTTTACGTGAGAAATGATCTGATTCATGAGACATGTGACGGTACTTTTATGACAGTTTTTTCATACATGGAAAAAGTAGTTATTTCGTTTCTCCCGAGATTTAGGTCGGGTAACTACTTGATATACGTGGGTCGATAGATTGTATGAATCTTGATGAATACTCCAGTTCTCTGTTTTGGGTTGAGAAAGTGGATAAAAGTTTAAGGAGAAATGTATTAGTAGATGATAATGCAGGTGTTTCTATTTGTTCTTAGTTTGGTGTATCCAACTTCATGTTCAAGCTCTCACTCCAAATCTTACATGCATGAATTTACTTGTTTAAGCATAAAAGGTGAAAAGTTTTTCTTCCATCGTTTATTACTATGTCTTTAGTTATTCTCCTACAAATGGAAATATCTCCCATCACTGTCAGTGTTCTTAGGTAGGAATGTCATTGGCTCAAGCTTAGTTGCCATGAAAGCTTTTGGTTGTCCAGTCCAGCCATGTGGTTGTTGAATGGGAAATTATCACTTTGACCCCTGCATTTCAAGCAAAACTTACTTTGACCCGTCCGACTTCAACAACAAACACTTCTCTCTTATAAAAGAAGAAGATACATTGACCAAAAAGGTTAAAAAGATTGTAGAACTATCTTTGGCATAGCTCAAAATTAAAAAGACATTAACCACTTAAGTTTAGATATTTGCAGGGGGTAAGTGATCAGTATGAGTTAAAGATGTCAAAAGTATTTTTGATACAAGGAAAGAAGGTCAAAGTGAAAGTTCTCAAGAATTAAAAAGAAAAAAGAAAAAAAAGGCAAAAAGAATAATTGGTGAAAGAAGAAGAAAAGAACAAGAGAAAAAGAGTGAAAGGTCCCCTTTGGCCACTTCTCTACTCATCTGCCATCTCTCACTCTCAGCCTGTCCGCAAGGGCCACCTGGCTAAGGTTGGTGCCCATTGCACTTTGTTTGGTTCTCAAGAAAATGTAAGTAAGCCAAACAAAATCTGAAATGTGGTTACCACGTACATTCGTGGAAAGGCTTTGATTCATCATAGACAATTGAGGAAAAGTACCCCACAAGCAATCAGCACTCACCAATAATAGCAATTGCAAACCAAAAGAGCAACAAGTTAACTCTGGTTGTCATAACTTTCAAATCATATCTTTTTGTAGCTTAATTATATAATAGTAGTATAGTGTAGGACACTGATTCTGGTGGTCCAAAAATGTATCAGTAACATCCAGTGCAAAGTAGAATACCTGCATACAAATGTAGAACGCAGAAATCAATTTCCTATACTATATACTGATTACATTATATGTTTTTGAAGCTTACATAATGGTTTAGAGAATTTGCTAGAAGCATTAGTAAAAACAAAAAAATCCAAACTGAAGCGTTTGGATTTTGACGTTTTTAACACCAACAATCTACTCCTACTGCTCCGATTTACCGCTCCTTCTATTGCTCTCAATCTTACTGTCCAAAAGTGTTTTAAACGGTCCGGATTAAAAATAAACTACTACCAATCATGAGTTATTTATTGCTGATCAAAGTTTAAAAATATATCTCAACTATTGATTCCCGAGAAAGACGGTGAGATTGAGCGAGCTGTGAAACAGAATGGTAAAACAGAGCGATGGGGGTAGTCGAACAGTTTTTAACCTGTTCTTTATCGAGTACAAGCCGCAGAAAAATAGATGTGTTTAAGATTTTAGACAAACATTCCGAATGTATCCGAATTTTGCACCTTTGATAAGTGTTTTTTTTAGTTGGAGACTTGGAGTAAATTGTTATACTTTTTACTCATGATAAATCATTATTCTAAAAATTGTCATTTTTGCCATTACTAATGGTACTAGAGTTACTAAACACGCAAAAGACTACAAAGCCAGACATCATACAGATCGAAACTATTGGAACAAAAGTATTGTAAAAGAAACTATATCATCTTCTTCAAAGGAGCCAAAATTTAAAAAGAAAATGGTATCAGAAGCAATGATTCAATAGTCCTATTATTTAAATCCAATTGATTTAGTGGGTGAAAACTCACAATAGTGCTACCGCCTCTCTTTTTCTTCTCGAATAATTGGGTATCTTGTCCACTTTACGCACACTTCGCTTCATTTTAAAATTTCGAAATTGATAGACCGGATAAAGTTTTAGGTACTCCAATTTTTTTGGGTAAGTGGGAAAGTGGTACTCCCTAGCTCTTGCCACTAGCACAGATCTTGTAGAGCAAGAAACGAGAATATTAAGCTATTCTAATGCCAATTTGAAGCCATCTTTGGGCCCTCAAAGATATAAAAGATCAATAAAGTTGCATAATGAGGAAGGGACACAGAATATGGGGGGTGAAAATGATGGCATGGTCAAATTTGGTAGGCCATCACACAAACTAGTCATGACCGACTTGACAAAACTTGTTTTAAAATAGAGGTTGAACCTTGGAAGATAATTAATACCTTTCAATGATATTTTTAGCATTAACAATTATTCTTAGCATGTCATTGGTGGGTATTAATTGTAAAAACACGTCATTGGCTGTCATTTTCCCAAATGTTAAACCCAAAATTTTGCTGGAAATAGATTCACTTGTTACATAATAAAGATACTTCAAGACACCCCAAATTGCCTTGAATATCAGATTTTAATTTCTTCTTTGTGGCTCTATCTATTTTTTTGGTCATATGTTAGAGAATTTATGCTACTCCAAACCTTTATCTAATCCCACAAGGATTTTAACTTCCTCTTTGTACGAGCCGAATCCACATCTCAAATATTGCACTTAACTGCAGCTACACAATTGTTGAACTAAGCGCTCTATTTCTAAGCAATAAATAATATCTAAGAGCGAGTACGCCCATGAGTTATTTAGATTGTCAAAATTAAAGTTCGACAAAATATAATTGGTAAAGTGGTGCTCTAAATACCCATATGGTAAAGCTGTTACCAAAATGGGGAAATTCATCTTTAGTGCCAAATTCAATAATACTTTTGGTGTTTCTAAATTCGTTGAACTTTCCAGACATCTAAATCAAGAAAAAAGATGAGTTAAATTCAATGGTCTAGATTTGAGATTGGGCCAATGAGATCAAACCGGCACTGCAACAACATTGTTTTTTTTTAATTTCTTTTAACCCAGTAGCGATTCATAAAATATTTTCGGCAAATTCATTTTGACACCCGCTAGTATATGTTTTATTAGTGTACTACACATACAGCAAGAAGATAA
The DNA here is from genome assembly GCA_019656275.1 of Rhododendron kiyosumense. NCBI lineage: Eukaryota > Viridiplantae > Streptophyta > Magnoliopsida > Ericales > Ericaceae > Rhododendron > Rhododendron kiyosumense. The sequence continues at coordinate 44,563 of BPLS01030904.1, read as the reverse complement.
ATTACTATATTCTTATACAACTCCATTATTGTGTGGGTGCCCAGGAGCCGTTAATGCAGTTTTCAGTGGGTTATAACAAGTCCCCACCAGCCGCTACCGTAACCAACTTGCATGGAATCACAAGCCATGTCAATATAGCTGGCTGAGAAAGCGTGTGGGCTGTGGACCCCAAGAAATGAGAAATCAGGCAAGTTGTTGAGAATTTATTGGGTGCAGTTAGAGCACCGGCCAAATGGTTGTCAGTACCACTCAGTGGCGGACCCAGAAATTTGACATAGTGGGGGCACCAATTTTTTTTATAACGCCGTAACATGTGAGTTATAATTAAACACATTCATACCAAAATAATTTTAGTATGATAATGTAATAATTTAAAAGTATACATGCATTTCAATAGTAAGCTATTTAGGCGAATTTGCGCACCTCGACTATATGTGTTAAAACAAAATTATCACATGTTCATCACCTATTTTCTTATTATTAACTCTACAAGTACAAGTTCGGGAATCAAAAGTGTACAAATACAATGCGCGAGTTCATATTAAGTATTACGCAAATGATGGGAGACGTTGGAGAGTGGAGGAAACCTTGGTTGTGAAAGAGTTTTAATAGATTTTGAAAAGGAAAAATAAAAAAAGAAAACTTTGAAGTGCCGGGGGATTTTGAACTGTTTTAGTGGATTAAAAAAAACAAAAAAAAAAACCTTTGAAGTGCCGGGGGGGGGGGGGGGGGGTTGGTGTTTTGAACTGTTGTCGTGAATTGGAAAAAGCCTTCAGAGTGAGGGCGTGGGAATCGAACTCCCGCCCTGTAGTCCTCAAACCATGTTGCATACCACTGAACCAAACTTCAACTTATTACACATGTTAGCATATATAAAATATATACTCATAAATTTGGGAAATTTTTTTTAAAAAAAAAGGCGTGGGGGCACGTGACCCCACGTGCCCTATGGTGGGTCCGCCCCTGGTACCACTCCGGCAATATTGTTCATTTGACGGTTTCAAAATTCCTTGGTACATACGGTTTACTATAAATTTTCTCTATCTCTTTTTCTCTCCACTCAGTATTCTAAAATATCTCTCTGAAAACTCCCCAAACGAACAAGGAATGACTGGCACCTTGATTCACTGCAATGGAGTCTGTCAAACGTTTATGTAGCTACACTTATTGAGTATTCCAACTTTTTGGTTAGAGGAAACGCTCCCCTGGCTTAACTTATTTATTTGAAGATATTTTTTTAAACTTTAAGTTAATTTTGTGTCAGATTTTTTATTATTGAGTACTGCTCACCATGAGAAAAATAAAAAAGTAAGATTAGAACATAGTAAATTTTAGAAAACTCACTGAAAAGAAAAATAATACTCCAAACCCATCTATTGTGAGTTGCGACTGTAAGAGGCATTATGGCAAGTGATGGTGTTAATTACTGGATAATCTGCGGTAGGAATGGGGGAGTCCTCAGTCAAACCCGAGGTGCTGCTGTGCAGCTCCTTGTCGAGCAAATGCAGAATGGTCGGTCCGACTGCTTATCTCTGCACTGTTCTCCGGTCCCATTCCATCCACAGTCCCATTCTGTCCTCTGGTCCCCACTGGACAGTTCACAAAGCACATGAACGCAGCTTCCACCAACTTTCCCTTTGTGGGGTCTCTTGAGTTGATGAGCCTCGATCAGACACTGCAAGTGGATTTGTTTTGAAAAATGTTCTCTTTCAGTTCCACAGTTCCACTGGACCCCAGCATGTATCTTCCTCTTGGCTCTTACATGAAATGGAGAATTTGAATGGTGCATTTGAATGGTCCCTTGGCTCCATTGGGGGGGTGGGGCCCTCTTTTCCTAGGTACATATACCAAAACATGGGCTTTGTTTTGGATCTTAAATTAATGAAAGCGAAAGCAAATACTCCCTCCGTCCCATTTTCATTGTCCATTATTCCTTTTTCACTTTTTTGTCTCTTGCGTATATCTTTCAATCTATAATATTTTTCATAAATTTGACATCTTTGTATTATAGAACAAATTGAAATCTATCAAATAAGATCCATATTGCATATTTTTAGAGATTCACATTGGAAGATATAAGCGATTGAAAATGACACGAATATCAAAAAAAGACAATGAAAATGGGACGGAGGGAATATATTTTTTTACCATGTCTCTTGAGGGCTTGACCCCTAATGATTAGTCAATGTGTACCGCACCATGCACGAAGCATCGCAATTAGGAGTCACTGTGTTAATACATACATGTTCTTCTAATGGGTACTAACTCCACTGTTGAAGTTGGATCAAATGGGTATCTGAGGCCCTGTTTGATAGGAGAGATTGGATTAGATGGGATTGTGGTCAAAAGATTATTAGTGAGGGGATTATTTGAGAGTATAGTTCCTCATATCCTATGTTTGTTTGTGCATGAGATTCAACAACAGATAAGGTCAATCTCGTGTGTCCTACGTTTGTTTTGAATACCGCTTGACAAGAATTAATGACTCAATTGTCCATATTGCCCCTAGTGCAATTTATAGATGAATGATTCTATTTGAACCCAAAAAATTATCTCTAACCCCGACTACTTTTTATAACCACCTCAATTAATTTGATACAAAAAAAAACTTGATTTTCAATTGACTTTGTTGCCTCCAAAGCAATTTACAAACCCACACATACCCTTTTTTCTTTAGCTCTTCGTATTCCTTTGTATAACAAAAAAAAAAAATGAACGGAAAAAAAATACCACTGGCAAATTAAAAAAAACAACTACAGAAAAAAATGGAAATAAAAAAGTACAGCCAACAATTCCAGAAACGCGACAGTAAAAAAATTGAAACAAAAAAGTTTTTAAAAAAAATGACTACAACTACAGTAAAAGAAATGGAAACAAAAAGTATCCATTTTGGAGCATACAAGATTATTTTGGTAATTTTCACTGCTAATTTATAGCGGCCTTAGTCCTGGGATTATCTATCCCACACCTCCCCTAAGATTATATTTGTCCCCCATAAAAAGGATAATCAATCCAGATGGAATTATTAGTCCCAGGACTAAAACACACACAAACATGGGATAGGAGAGGGTAGGGGGATTGTTAATCCAATCCTACCTCCAATCCCCCCAATCAAACACGTCCTAGTGTAACGATGTATACACGGTCATGTAATTTTTCAGTTTGGCCTTCGTTGCGCTCTGGATCCTCGCGGGAGCTCTCGCGAATTTTAATGGTTTATGGTGTTTTGGAGAGACACTTTACGCTTCCGCTCACACGGTTTACGTGACTCGGGCTGGAACAATACGAAATTCAACTTCTTTTCAAGAAAATACGTACCAATCCCCACTTGGAGCTGTGTAGCTGCAGTTGGATTTTCTTATGGTTCTTACCCATTAAGCAAATTTTTTAGAACACTACTATGGCCAACACCCGATTGAGTGGTTGTTTAATTTAAAAAAAAAAAACAATTCAAAAGTTTTCGTCCCACATCGGCTAGGTTAGAAACTATATTTTCCCTCATAGAAGTTTTGGCTCGTATAATAATTGTCAACCAATATGGGCGAGTTAGCCCAGATAAATTCTGTTGAATCTTTGGTTGACATGGTGCTTGATACCCCACCCGCCATGGATGGGTTTGCATTAACAACTTCTAGAAATTTGATCGCCCCGCAAATGATAAACTGTTACCCACCACGGGCGACTAATGCGTCAATGCAATTTGTTCTGTGAAGTAACAAGTCTCATTGTCTCATCCAGTTTGGCCCATTTATGATGGGTGGCCTGAGGCCTAAAGCACAACTCGAACTTCAATCCTATGGAGATGAGTCGTTTCTAGGCCCAAGACCCATCCGTAATGAATTGTTTCTAGGCCCAAAGTTCGTTTGATTTTTTTCGGGTACAAAATGGAAGTGCAGGTATGGTACATCGTCACCTCCGCCAAGGAGTATTGCTCCGTCATAAAACACCGCTATCTGTAGGGAATCCCACCGCTCATATGTCGGGACTAAAGTTTAGATTCCACACTTGTGGTTGTAGATGATGTTAGGAGTATATTTAGTGATTACGAAGACTCGAACCTGGGCCTTTCCAATCAAGTCCGAGGTTCCACGACTGAATGGCCCAAAGGTCATTTGTATGATATCCTCCCTTGGGCAAATTGCTTCAACGGGCTGGACTGGGGGAAGAAGGCTTTAGAATTTGGCTATGAAATGCGATTTCTACTCCATTTGATGACAGTAGCAAACTTGAATAATTGAAATATTCTTTTTATTGGAGAAATCTTGTAATAAATTAAATATTGAACCATTGCAGCATATTATTGGAATATTTGAAACTATATCCAAATTTCGATTACCAAAAGATAAAGAAAATAAACAATGACATCAATAAAATGATAGAAGGGGTGAAGATAATTCTAACCATATTTTCTTATTGTCTCCGTAAAATACATACAACCAGTCCACATAAATTGCTACGTACATGACATTTAAACATGCTGAAATAATAAGAATGTGTCGTATAACGTTGCCGGGCTAATGTGGTGTAACGATTTTACTTATGACTGGTAAATCAATTTGTATTTAAGCTAAAGTTCAAGAAATCTAATCTAATTAACTTAATTGGGAGGTGAAAAATAGGATCTCTCACTAGAATGCAGATAAAAATAGAAGTACCTTGTTTTAAAGAATTGCCTCTTAATTTTATGAGATGGACAAAGATGATTCCATGGGGCGTTACACGTGATATTGTCATTTAATCTCATGCTATTGCTAGGGCGATAAACGAATTGAAACGGCCTGACAAATCAAGTCCTGTTTGAAAGTTTAACGAGCTTCGAAACCATGTCAACCTTGGCTTGTACACGAGACAAACCAATCTCAGATGAGCTTCAATAAGCCAATCATGAACCAATCTTGAGTAATTTGAATTTGTTCACATTGTGCGCAAGTCTAACGAGCCGAACAACAGCTTGTTCGAGCTCGGCTTAGAAACTTGACAAGTTTCAAAAGAAATGGATAATGGGCTTCTTACCACTAGGTACAAAAAATAAAAAATATTTCTCACCAGGTCACCTCCAATTAATGAAACACTAAAATCCTATGAAAGTACTTAAAACCCTAAACCTGAAAGTACTTAAACCCCAGGGTACCCTATGAAAGTACTTAAACCCCAGGGTACCCTATGAAAGTGCCTAAACCCTAGGGTGCCCTATAAAAGTGCCTAAACCATATGGTATGCTATAAAACGCCTAAACCCTAGAATACCAAGTGTCTAAATTGCTAAAATCTTATGATAGGAAAGTGCACCCTAAAACTCCTATGAAAGTGCCTAAACCTAAACCTTAGGGCTCTATGAAAGCTTCTAAACTTAAATCCTAAGGTATCCTAAGCCGTAGAATGCTAGGGCACCCTAAAACCCTATGGCACCCTAAAACCGTAAGGTGTTCTAGGGTGACACTTTCATTAATGGTAAATGTATTTTGTAAAAAGTGGATCTAGTACCGTAGTAATTAAGTATTCCATTTTACCTTAATGGAAAATACTTTTTACTTTCTGTAGTTAGTGGTAATAATCCCATGGATTAAAAAGAGTACATAAACTTTCGATCACCAGTAGTCAATATATTCATACATAACCATATGTTCTTCTAATGGGTATCAATGCCATTGTTGAAGTTGGATCAAATGGCTATGTGAGATTAAGATCCTATAACGACGTGTGTATGTATGTGTATATATATATATACACACATGGTGTAACAATTCGCAATTCAACTAGTTTTCAAGAAAAATACCAATCCCCATGGGGCTGTGTGGCTGCAGTTGGATTGAGTGTTTGTTAATTTAAAAAAAAAAAAATTCAAAAGTTTTCTTCCCACATGGACTAGGTTAGAAACTATACTTTAACTTTATAAAAATTCTGCGCTAGTAGAATAATTGTCATTCAATACGGATGAATTAGCGCTGATGAATTCAATTGAATCTTTGGTTGATATGTTGCATGATGCCCCATCCGCCATGGATGGCCTAGCATTAATAATGATGATTAGTTTGTCTCTCCATTGTTTGCATGATACCCCACCCACTATGGATGGGCTGGCATTAATATTCAATGATCAAATTGTCTCTGTTACCCACCATGGTTGACTAACATTTTGGATTTAAAACGCGTCACTAACACGAAAAGCTAAACAAATCAAATTAGGGTTGAGAGAATTCCGACACGAAATTTGCGAATTAGGGTTGGCTATTTCTGACACGGAAAATGGATATGATATGACACGATAACACGAAAAGCTAAATTGGTTGGGTTAGTATTGAAATTTTTTTGACATGAACACAAGATGATACGACATGAATATGGCACAATGTCTCCTAGCCCAAAGCACAACTCAAACTTCAATCCTATGGAAATGAATCGTTGCTGGGCCCAAAGACCCATTTGTAATGAATTGTTTCTAGGCCCAAACGTCATTTTATTGTTTCGAAAAATGGAAGCAACAATGCTAGCACAACAGGTTGTGTAAATGGGTGGTTAAATGTGGTACTAGCATATTTGAAATGGAAGTGCCGCAGGTATAATACCATGTCACGTCCGGTGAGTATTGTCCCGTCACATCACACCATTATCTGTAGGGGATCTCACCACATATATGTCGAGATTGAAACTAACACCCCACCACGTGTTAGGAGTATGTTATATCTAATAAGAGGTCACGGGAATTCAAACTTAGGTCTTGTCCAATTAAGTCCGAGTTCCACAAATGAACCAACCTTTTGGTGGTCCAAAGGTCATTTGAATCATATCCTCCCATTGGCAAAGCTTCAACGGGCTGGACAGGGGTATCAGTTTGGCCATGCATAAGATTCTCAAACTTGAATAATTCAACAATGGTTTTAGAAATTGTGAAAAATTCAGAATTGAACCAATGCAGCGCATTAGATAAAAATACTCTAAACTATATTCAAATTTCCATGATTACGAAAATATAAATAAAATCGAACATTGAAAAATTTAACATTGAACCGTATTCTTTGATTGTCCCCATGAAATACATGCAGTAAAAGTTCACATAAATTGCCGTATACCTGGTAAAATTATTTTCTTCCAAAGATTGCATACGCGGTAGTTAATTATGGCAAAGTAATAAGATTGTATCTTTTAACGTAGTCAAGCTGTCATGGTGTAACGTTTTGTTGAGAGTACAAGTATTAAAGTTACTCCTATTGCTGGGCTTAAGCTTTTAGATGAGTTGGTGGTTAACAATTTAACACGTCTTTATTTTCAACTAATCATGTGTTAAAAAGTGGCACCCAATAACTCAATTTGCGTTTTAGCTAAAGTTCTAAAAATCGTATCTAATTTAATTTGGGAGGTCAGAAATAGGATCTCCCGCTCAAATCCAAAGCTTTATCCAGATAAAAGAGCAGGGCTGATAAACGAATTGAAGGGGCTGAACAATCAATTATGAATTGAAAATTTAATGAGTTTTAAAACTATGTCAAATTTAATTTGTTTATGAGACGAGCCAATCTCAGATGAGCTTTAATCGAGCCAATTATGAAACAGATCTCAAGTAGCTTGAATTTTGTAAACACCGTAAGTTGAACGAGCCGAACAAGAAGTTATTCGAGTTTGGTTTAATAAAGAAAGCTCGTCTTCCAGCCCTGGACAGGTTGATCGAGTCTTTCCCTGTTGTTTTGTTCCTGCCACGAGAAAGGCGCACAAGAAAATTATGCCCAGTGCACGAAGAATCCGTTAAGAGTTTGTCTTGGCAGGGAACTATATGATCTTTTCCCCATATTGAATTGAATCAATAAAAAACGAGGTCAGTGCCATGACCTCCTATTGTTGGATCCAATATTGACTGGGTATCCGATTTCTATAGGTCCTCAGTTTTACCTCCCGTAGTGGTCCTTACTTTAAGAAACCGGTGCGGACTAATCTCTCGTACTTGCTTAATGTACCCCTTTCGATAAGTGCCCCACCTATTAGATTGTTGACCTACCAAGTATTTGTCCGTTGCTGAGAGGAAGATGTTTAACATTATTTATTTATAGACCAAACCGATCTCAAAATGAATTTTAATAAACGAACACGAGCTCAACTCTTATCCTTTTATCAGCTCTATCCATAATTTTAGAAAATATGAAATCTTCTCTCTAGCACTGCAACAGCTAAAGACCTTTTATTGGAGCCATATTTGTCCCCATATCCAACAATTTCAAACTCTTGAAAGAACTCTATGCCTGCCCTCATTTCTCTCCCCACCTCGTTACCTCCCCTCCCAAACCACCCCCACCGCTCCTTCCGTCCACCCAAACCAAAAAAACCAAACAATCAAGCCTTCAAGAATCCTCCACATAGAAAACAAAAACATAAATTCTTCTTGAACAATGATAACTGGCCTCTGTTACTCCAAAAGTCAATTGGGTCTCAAGATTTTCGTCTGAGTCAGGCCATTCATGGGTTTTTAACCAAATCTTGTTATCGAAACGACGTGTTTCGTGGCAATAATCTTGTTACCATGTATGTGAAATTCAACAGATTGGATGATGCACAACAGGTGTTTGATGAAATGTTTGAACGGAATACTATCACATGGACTTCTCTTATTAATGGGTATTCACTGGTTAATGACGTTGAGTCTGTTGTTAGAATGACTCATTGTATGCATGAATCTGAGGAAGAGTTGAATGAGCATACTTTGTCGGTAATTTTGCGTGCGGTTGAAAACCCGAATGAGATCATTTGGGGTGAACAAATTCATGGTTTTGCAATAAAAAGCGGGTTTTTTGAGAATGTTTTTGTGGGAACTTCTTTGGTGTCTATGTACTCAAGAAGCGGCCACTTGGATGATGCAGAGAGATTGTTCCATGAGTTGACAGACATTGATGTTCGCTGTTTAAACTTAATGATTTCGGAGTATGGGAATGCAGGGTGTGGGGAGAAAGCACTTTGGGTCTTTCTCGAGCTGCTCCATTGTGGATTGGAACCAAGTGAGTATACTTTTTCCAGTGTGATAAGTGCCGGTAATGGAGCTGTAGGTTTAGAGGAAGGCAGGCAATTACATGGACTTGCTATTAAGCACGGTTTAGTGGTTAAAACCTCGGTTGGAAATGCTATTATCACAATGTATGGTAGGCATGGGTTGGTTAAAGACTCTGAGAGTATGTTTCGTGAAATGGGGGAGTGGAATTTGGTTTCCTGGACTGCTCTTCTATCAGTGTATGTGAAAAATGGCCACAGCCACAGGGCCTTTGTTGGGTTTTCAGAAATGGTTAAACGTGGAATAAAGTTGGATTCTAATTGTTTGTCTTGTGTTCTTTACGGCTGTTCAGAGTGCAAGAATTTGGACTTGGGACTTCAAATCCATGGGTTAGCAATAAAACTTCACATGGTCTCTTGTGTTAATGTGGGGACTGCTTTAATTGATTTATATGCCAAATGTGAGAAAGTTCAATGTGCAAATTCGTTTCTCAATAGTCTACCAGTCACCAACACTGCATCATTCAATGCGATTTTAACTGGATTTACTAAGATAGAGGGGGAAGGTGATGAAGACACGTTGCATTTGTTTAATCGACTTAGATTGGATAGATTGAGGCCAGATTCAGTAACTTTTTCCCATCTCCTTAGTTTATCTGCTGATCAAGCTTGCCTACTTAGAGGGGAAAGTCTTCATGCTTATGCGATAAAAGCAGGATTTGAAGGTGATTTAACCGTAAGTAATGCAGTAATTACAATGTATGCTAAATGTGGAAGTATTAGAGATGCTGAACGAATGTTTGTTGATATGAAAGAGCATGATTCAGTATCTTGGAATGCCATGATTTCAGCCCGTAGTATCCATGGGCAAGGTACAGAAGCAGTTTCGCTGTTTGAAGAAATGGCAAGTGAAGGATTTCTTCCGGACAAAATTACAATACTTTCTGTTCTTCAAGCTTGCAGTTACTCAGGTTTATGGAATTATGGGTTTTCCTTATTCAGGGAAATGGAGCTGAAATATGGGATTAGGCCGATACTTGAGCATTTTTCTTGCATGGTTGATCTTTTAGGGAAAGCTGGGCGTCTCTCCGAAGCCATGGATTTGATGAACAAAAGCCCATTTTCAGACTCGCCACTTCTTTGGAGAACTTTGGTCCATGCTTGCAAAGTTCATGGGGATCTCAATTTTGGGAAAATGGCTTCTAAGCGTTTGCTTGATCTAGAACCAAAAGAAGCCGGATCTTACATGCTTGTTTCAAACGTGTATGCCGGGGAGGGACTGTTTGATGAGGCTTCCAAGGTAAGGACTACAATGAACGACTTAAATATGTATAAAGAAGCAGGTTGCAGTTGGATTGAGATTGATAATAAGACCCATAAGTTTGTAGCAAGCAACAAAAACCACCCTGAAAACAGAGATATTTATGCAAAATTAGATCAACTGAGGCTCGAGATGGAAAACATGGATGGTGATAGAACTAACCTGATTTGGGAACCAGCTTAACTATGTTTTAGAATGAAACGTGGTTGCTTTTCTCATGCCGATGAGGCAACAGATATGGTTCAACATGCTTAGAACTAGGGTAATGACAGATTTGAGATGATAAGAGAGGTATGTAACATTTTTGCTGGACTAAGACTGCAGGAAAAGTGAGGTCATATGGATGCAATAACTTTCTCACTGTAAGTATGGTTATTAATTACCAGCTACTAAATTCACACAAGAATTGTTGCTTTTCTGAATGCCATCTTAATCTTACTTGGAATGTGCTTTGAAAAATCTAGTTTATGCTAGGGTCAGAGAAGGCAAGCTGCAAATGTCGATCTAATAGACTTCTTGTCGTTAGCGTGTAAGTTATATCAACGAATCTGTGGATGGTAAACTGATGGTTATTTAGTTTGGTTGCCTTTCGAGTTCAAATTAGTTGTACCATATGCATAGATTACACACATATCCTATCATCACAGAAGCTGGGTTCCATTTGACTAGCATTAATGGGAGGATGATTTGTGGAAGATTTGGTGTGAGAATATTTGAAGAAGCTTGAGGAGCGCACAGTTTGAGGCAATAGGATTTGTTACCTTATGATGACAAACTAGGGACCAAAATTGTTTATTGAGCAAAAAAATTTGGAAATGAAAGATGCCCTGAAAAGCCATCTGTGACCGCCACTTGTCCCTGAAATCTTAACAGCCCTGAAATCTAGGAGTCCATTGCCCAACGAAAGGGAGGGCAGATCAAGTGAAACCATGCCATGTTACAAGATAGTCTCACCTGTTTGATCAATCTTCGATATAGGCCCACCCGATTTGATTCGAACTTTGACCACAAACTTGGGCCCACTCCCCATGTGTTACTCCATTGTTAATTTTGCTAACAAAGCCAATAATGGGTCTAAATAACTTCTTATCTTTAAAGTGATTAGCTTATAAGTCATATCCATCAATTTGAGAATGGTCGTCTAATGTTCATTAAGTGTGCTTGACTTTCTAATGGACCATATGCATGTACTAACTCTTACACATACAGGCGATCGTCATGGAAGCTGGTTTGCATTAGACACTGATTAGTGGGAGGATGATTCCTGGACTATTTTTATGCAAGTATTTTAAGGTAGCTTAAACGCTCAGGAAGTTCGCTTTTTGTCTTTAAAATCTTGAGAAACTAGTGGAATGATCTGATGTTGATTGCAAAGATAAGCACTTACTTTTCAAATCATATCAGCTTAAAGTATTGAGGTGAATATCTTATTAGCAACGAGTGATTTGATCCACATGGAGGTTGGTAATTGGAATAGGAGTCCATATGCATGTACTAAGTACTAACTACTACACATACAGGCGATCGTCATGGAAGCTGGTTTGCATTAGACACTGATTAGTGGGAGGATGATTCCTGGACGATTTTTATGCAAGT
>BPLS01030904.1:0-32277 GCA_019656275.1 Rhododendron kiyosumense | reverse complement strand
GGATCAGAAAAAATATTAAACTATGTTTTTATCAACTAGGTAATGCCCGTTCAATTCACGAGGCCGAAAAGAATCAATGTATTTTTTTTATTCCGTGCATCAAACGGTTACAAATGCTAGTGTTCAAGATACCCGTGTTGCCGTGTTGGAAACTCTACATTTGTATAAGGATTTGGGATCCACTCTGACATATTTAGTTGGCGTTCACCTAGCAAGCATGTCTTGTAGTTCATATTTACCATGAACTATGCCTGACACTCCTATATTAAGCATGAAATTCTGCAAGGCATTTTGTAAATATTTATCTAGTAAGATAAAAAGAAATGCATGAAGAAATTCAAATACTTTGGCGTATCTATGTATCCTCGAGATAGAAATTATATGGATCCAGCACTTAGGCACATCTCGGGCTTGACAACCTTACCTGCATCCATTTAACGAATTGCAAAACGCGCAAGGACAGTAAAATACAATTAGAACACACAGCATAACAGTAATTTGATTCAGTGTCTCACCAACACCTCTGTTACACACTGCCCTTGGTCTGTAGCCTGCCTGAATATAACGTCGAAAACAAATTGATCAATTGAAAGTCATCCGAAGGTATATATTGCATGTACACAGGACCGATTCTAGTGGATAGGCAAATCAAGCCATTAGTTGAGGCAGGCGGAGAGAAATGGTTGAACTCCCTTCACTGTCCTGCATCTAGCGCTAATAAACGAACAAGGCTACTCAAGTTTGAGCTCATACTAAGTTAAAAGCTCATTCAAGATTGGTGTGTCATACAAACAAACCAGGCTTGAACATTTCACTAAGGCTCTTTAAGTTTTCAAACCAAGCTCGATTGTTCCCTCTTCCAGATGGGACCACCATGTGAAAGCTACTACTCGACTCGTTTGACTTATGTATGGGAAATTCAAGCTACTCGAGATTAGTTCATGATTGACTCGATTAAATGTCTTTTGAGATCAGCTAGCCTCACAAACAAGATAAGCTTGAACATGTTTTTTTTTTCTTTCCTTGAAATTTGTTAAGTTTTTAAACCAAGCTTGAACAATCAACTGTTCGGCTTGTTAGCCCTAGATTGCATCCTTGAATCTTTTGATATTTCTTCCCCACGGAATTATATTAGCATTAAGGCGCAAGTAGCTATATCTTGATGATGATGAAGGCAGGCCCTCATTGTTTCCTTTATTATGTTTGTTTTGTTTTGTTCAGGGTAAATGAGGCAAATATGCATATTTGTATTAGGAAATGGATCCAACAAGCTACCTGCCCCAACAACATAGCCTCAAGCAAAACGCGTAGTGATCATTACACAATTGAGTCAATCTTGCCTTCTTTCTTTTCCTTGGGAGAATAATAATATGTCTTTGCAACCTAAAACAGTGACTCATCCCTTAACTATTTAGATGTGGACAACTTTTTCACCTTTTTATTTTAACGTGGTTTTCATGCCACTTAAAAGTAAGATTCTTTATATTCCGGGCACCATTATCTTATAGGATCCACTCATATGAAAAGCCAAAAAGGCATACTTTCTTGTAGTTTTGTCAATTATGTACGAAAATAATAGTCTTACTCAGTAAATACATAATACGAAAGGACGCCTTGTTCTTGTGCTTTGTTGTAAAATAAGTATAGTTGCAGCTTCTAACAACTACACCACAAGGGTCCCTTTTCTTTTCTAAATTTTTTATTTATTTTTGGTTGTTGACGGATTAAACTTCGTAGGATTACATATCTGATGTATGTTTAACTCGGACCGTAAGAAATTGAACCAAAGACCGGATACGTAGCCCTCTTGGATATATAGTCCAATCTGATGCTCATATCGGGTAAAAAACGGAACCAATTGTTTGTAGGGAAAACTATTTTAGCTATTGGATTTCTGATATGACTGAGAATTCTGAGAATACCTTCCTATCCTTGACCCTGACATACTTGGAATCTATAGTGGAAAAGCTAAAAAGAGGGACTTTGACGACTGGCCACCTTCCTCTTCAGTCTTTACCGTCCTCCTACCGCCACCTCCATGCTTGCCAGCTTTGTCGACCGGCTTTGACTTGTGTTAGAATCAACTGTTCGAATCTTTTTGTCTTTGTGAAGTTTAGAATGTCGTACAACCTGAATTTTCTCCTATCTACATTTGAAACCGAGTAATTTTGCTTTTATTGGGTGCTTTTAGTTGTGTTGTTCGTGTAAAATTTGAAGTCGTATTGGCGTATTGCTTAGATATAGCATCAAACAGGAATTTTGATTAGATACATAATTGAGAATAGTTTCTGGGCCTTCAATTTCTTCGTTTCGATAGCAAACAGTTGACATATGCAGTACCTTTTGAGGAAGATGAGAAGGAACCAAGCATCTGGTTTATTTCGTGACCATGAAGCTATGGTTCCCATGTTCAGGAAGATAAATGGTATAATTTGAGGAAATGGGATTCTTTTATTCCAATGTGAAAATGCTTTACTTGTGAAAGGGAAAAGAACTGTTCTACTACTACTTTTACCTATTATTGAGCACTTTTTTTTTAATACTTGTTGCAGGTGATAGAAACAATATCCCATTCATAGAAAAGGTCTGGAGCATAGATATTGCTATTGAAATGTGATTAGGCTGTGTTTGCATGTTGTTCTCGCCGAGGGAAAAGAAATAAACGGAAAGGATATATAGGTAACTTTTGACGTGTTCATATACCCTTGCCATTCATTTTCTTTTTCTTCCGCGAAGCCGAGATCCAAACACAACCTTAATAGAACTAAAGATCTTAAAAGGTAATGTTTATGTGATGATACATACTGTACAGGACTAGAAAAAAATGGTTCCAAACCATCAACCACACAGCTTCTCAAGACTCTAGCACACTTTCTATAGGGTACCCTACGCTTCCTCTCATCAATCCCAGTTTGAGCGCAAACAACAACACTTACACAACAAGAGAGAAGCCCTAAACAAGCACTCAACATTCAAACTAAAAGACTTCCAACACATTGCTTGCTGCAACTCTTGAATATGCCCCACTTTCATATAGGGTACCCTACATTTCAAAAGTTGGAGGGTCCCATAACTGTGGGGGTTTACTAATTAAATACCAGTAATACTTAAAGTGTGTCCTTGAAAAGTCTCTTTGAAGATCTGTAGGGTCTGTTTATATTTTGAAGAAGGACCTCTTTGTAGGGGCTCTTCCAACAGCTTTCATAAGATTGGCTATTTCCAGGACCCTAGCCACTTTTGTTCCCCTTTTGGCCTCTGCTGATGCCCTCCTTTCCTCTGCTTTCCTGTGTGCTTTTGCTACTTCATTTTGCATCTTTTCTAGGGCCCTTGCTCTTTTCTCCTCCAGCTTCCTCTGTTCAAAGAAATAAACCCGAACATTAGTTACTATGTTTGGCTTGTTGACTATGATACCAAAACAAAAGACGGTTACGGCTTCGAGCTATGGTATCCCTCTCTCTTTTATCTCTCGAAATCACAAACAGTTAGAGACACCTCGTATGTGCACCACGTTCTCAAATGCAGCTGGTCTTACATTAGGAGTCCTATTGATATCGAAAACTTTGAGTTACCAAACAAACCTTTAGGCCTCGTTTGGTACGTATTATATGTTGAAGGAGATTCGTAGCGAAGAGGGGATTGAGATTGGGATTAAGAGTGAGGAGGGATTAGAAATGAATATTGGTAGTTTGGCCCGATATTTAATATACTTTGTTTTAGAGGTAGGAATTATCATAACCATCTTTATTTTGGTTGAGAATTAAGTTAATTGATGCTATAATGAACCAATTTATTCATTTTATCTCTTAATACTCCGGATTGAATTACCAATTCTACCCTCCATGGGCTTCCTCTTCGGCTCCGTTTAATGGTTGTAACTCGTTCCAATAATTAATAAAAATTTTCTTTTGCCCATAAAAAAAGGTTAGCCTCTAGTCAAAATATAAATCTAATTGGCTGAGAAATTTGCAAATGACACGTGTTCCAGGCCAAGTGATAATTAAGTCTTTAATAATTAAAATACTTGCATGATTTGAGTTTGATTAAAATGAGACGTACACGTAAACTCAGAACAGGGGAGGTTGGCACATGCCATAAATCCTTCCACAATTAGTACTAATTTTAATCATTAGAGGTCCTTGAAGACTCTTGCCAAAGAAAAATATTTACCCTTTTTGATAATTGTAGGCGTTTCAGTTAGTATATGTCGATTTCGACCAATTTTGATAGACTAATCTCACCGTCCACTAACAGAGCCTCAATTAGAGTCGGATGAAATGTACCGAACGGACTAATCCTAAAAGATGTGGGAGTTTTCGACTTGAGACTTTAGGGGGGAGAAAAATATTTAACTTCTTTAACAACTCAGACGTCTAAGCTAACTTACGACTACCTCAACTAATTTTGGGAGACTAATCTGGTCATCCACTAGAAGGGGCCTCAATGAGAGCTAGAGCAAATGCCCCCGGACGGACTAACCCGAAAAGAGTTAGGAGCTTTCGACCTGAGATTTTAGGAGGGAGGAAACCCATTGATCCCATGTGGGGGCGTCGACAGCGAAATCCTTGGGTTAATAAAAAATATACGTGACTTGACAAAATTACCATGCACGAGTACTACTACGGGAAATTTGCCATACGTACGTACCTCAACTTTCTTCATCCAAGAAGTAGCCTTTTGAACTTGAGCACCCTCCCAGCCACTGATCACTGCATCCTCCCTCTTAAACCTGTTATTAACCTTGGCGATCTTCGCGTTCTGCCACGCGTATATCTTCGCCTCCACCTCCTCTCTCTTCACCCTATGCACCGACACCTCTGCGTGGTTACCACCACCACTTGCCGAATCATTATAACCGGTGGTGGTGATGGCGCGTGGAGGTGACGGTAGTGGGCCTAGAGGGTGGTTATCTGGCACTATTGCTAATGGGTTTGTCTCCTCAAACATCTCAGCTTCTTCCCCAATTCTTGCTAGACTGTGGTTATTCCCACCGTCACTGTCACTTCCAATGATAGTGTTCCCCATGGATGACCCTGTTACAGAAATGTCTTGACTCAACAGCTGATAGTAAAACATTGGCAGAGTTTGTACGAAGTTACCCCTTTTTTTATTTTTAATCTAAATTATTTTCTTTGTTAGTGAACTTTATCAAAATACTCAATTTTTTGGATTTCTCTCGATGAGAAGAATTTAAAAAGTAAAAAATAAATACTTTAGACTTGCAAAAAATTCATCAAAGTAAAAATAATTTAGAAATTCAATAAGTCTATTCTAGATGATTCCTGTCATTAGTGAGCTGTTTAGCTTTGGGTTGTAATTTTTTGCTATACACTCTTCTTGTCAAGATGATGTTTAATAAAAAAAAAATTTGACACAAACGTAATAAAAGTTTAGAAGAGACAATAGTAATCCAAAAAAAAAAAAAAAGCTAGGCCAAAGGGGAGCTTAATTACTTTTATTGAGAAATTGAGCTTAAGAAACAAGATTCTCTTTGGGTGATTCTAGTTATCAGAATCAATTCGCAGAGGACTTTTGAAATAAATGTGTTCCGAATTAAAATACTTTTCATTTTTCTATCTTATTCAAATTTTATGCATCTTCCAACAACGAATAAGGACAAATGGAAATCAAAAACTGCAACCAAACAAGGGCTTACATTCCTAATAGACAAAAAATATATAAGTCTAAGTGTATTAAAATTTCTACGTACGTACAGACCTGCCATGACTAAGGCACTGAACTCCCTACTCATGGTTGTGAAGTTCTCACTTGATGCTCCTTCACTAGCCATGGACGATGATCTACTTCTTTCCCAAGCTTCTCTCAGGCGGTTCCGGGCTGCCGGCGGTGGTGGGTGAGGTGGTGTCAAGGCATGGATGTCTCTAATATATTCCTGATCATCTTGATCTACCGTACCAGTGGTACTCTCATCCCTTTGATCATTCGACATATCAAGCGGTTTTCAGGGTTGTGGGTGATTTAAAGAATAGAGGAGAAAAAAATGGAGAAGAGGGTGGAGAGAGAAAGAGGAAAGGGTTTAAGCATAGTCTTCAAATGAGTGGTTTATAATTTGAGAGATGAAAAATATAAGGCCATACATGCACGTAGGAAACAAGAGTATGAAATCAATTAAGTTTTGATGTATGTACCCAAAAAAAAAAAATTTAAAGTTTTGATGTGAGAGCTTATTTGGTACTAGATGGAGTATAACTTAAGGTGATGTTTTTTTTTTTCTTATAATTGATCAGCTGTCCGGGCTAACTTATGTGTGTCTCTACTAATTTTAGATGACCGATTTTACCGATCACTTACGGGATCCCTATTAAAATCAGATATTGTAAAGACAGGTCCCAAAGAAGTTGATAGTACCAAAAATATTTCGAACATAAAACCTTAAAAATTAGAAAATAAACTCCTAAATCTCATGTCTTGATCCATAAGCAACCCATCGAGTTAACTTAAAGATGATGTGTTATATCATTATGTTATACATTTATTTAGAGGTCCTTGATGTTTTGATCGAATTTTATGTGGACTTTAAAACAAAACCTAATGGACCCCTTCATTTTGCTATATTTTGCACCTGGACCCCATTGTATAGGTAGATTTTTCTTTTGCTTAGTCCCCACCTGAGCCCCTACCAACTTTCCTTTCCCCTTTTTTTCGCATCATGTTTTTTGATTAATGTGGTTGGTTGAGAAAAATCTCATGTCCTGACAAAAAACTTGGATTTGATTTTCGTAAAAAAATCATTTGGTGCTATTTTCTTTTCCTAAAAGTTGTGCATTTTGAACTTTTAAAATGATGTGATTGAGATTTTGAGCCACAATTAAGGCTTTCTTATTTCACAAACTATTGTAAATAGGTCCCATTAATTATTTGTATTAACTTTCTATGTAATTAGCATATAGAGGCTTATAGCTTTTAGTGACTAAAAAGCAATCCTTGAATGAAAAATTATAAGGTTGTTAATGCCATAAAAACTCATGATCAAGCCAAAAAATTAACAAAGATACAACATGGATGAACTTGAGGATTTTAACAGAATCATTCACTATAAGGTACTTTATAATATCAAAATGATGGTGTAGACAATTATGTTAAATAACATTTTATACTTCGGCTCCGTTTGTTTCGATGTAAAATGTTTTTTCAGAAAACAAATGTCAAATTTTTATTTTCCAGTGTTTGGTTGGTACTTGAAAATATTTTCGGAAATCAAGGAGATGAGGAGTTTAAACGGTGGAGAGATATGAGATTATTGGAATTGAATGTGGGTTAGGACTGACGATCGAGGAATCTAAGCAGTGAGAATTGCAGTAGAAGGCAGCGAGTTTATTTCGGAAAATAATTTACAGAAGATTTAAGAGTAAGTCATTTTCATCCAATTGATGGAAAATGTTTTATATGTAAAATATTTTTCTCATTTTTTACACAACCAAATACCGAAAAATAGATAAAATATTTTACCGGAAAATATTTTACGTCCAAATAAACAGAGCCTTCGTGTTTCTTGTGTTTGTTAAAACTTCGTACGTTAATTGTATTAAGAGACTTGTATTTGGTTCTCCCTAGCTGTGATTTTCTTTCCTCTGTATCACTTGAACTAAAGAAGAGGCGAAAAAAATTAGAAACATCGATCTACAAATAATAAATCCAAAAGATTAGGGACCATACTACAAATACCTTAACTCGAAGTGGGTTTTTTGAAAAAATAAAAATAAAATCTCCATCGAAAGCATAGGCCTTTAATATTGTCGGCAATAATATTGATAATATTAGGGGTGGCGCCCACAGAAATTAGATGGGTACTTTTAGACCAGTCACACTCAAAACACGCGTCGCACAGGAACATTTAGACTCCTCTTGACATTAACACGCGGCACCTTCGCATTGGGTGGGGGCCCGTCACATCGCATTCCATGCAACGACTGACGCACGATTGCCCGCTGATTGGGGGCACGTGTACGGTCACAGTCCTAACAACGATCTTAGGTATCCCAATTGACCACGTCTCACGTGTTAATCAAGCATTATCTTTGTCACTAATTGTGTACGGCTATTGCTTTGTTTATTGTCTTATTTTGTTTTTTTGTAGTAGGAAAGATCAAAGAACCTTTGGAAAATTATAAAGCATATGGGGTCCAGACATGGGTAATCCAAGCGTTAAGTTGGGGTCGAAAATCCTTTGAAAAATTAGAAAGCATATGGGTCCAAAACATGGGTAGTTCAAGCGTACATGGGCAGAGCTATGTTGGGGTTGGGACCCCTGGCCCGGCCCTCTAAGTTATAAAATTTTGTTTAATAAATACCTAATATTGAATATTATTGACAATTATTCGTGTATAACTATTTAGCAATTCCAATAATTCTGATTTGATTTGATAAAAAAATAGTTATTTTACATTCTTATTTTTCAATTTCTTTTATAAATAAAAAATAAACACGTAACTGTTGAAGTAGCTTAAAGAAAATATAAAATTGATGGTATACTTTAACTGCATTAGGCTATAATCATTTCAATATACAAATGTAATGTATTGGAAAACAAAAATTTTATGATATAATCCATATCCATATAACAATAACAATACAAGGGAGGAATCTAAAAGAATATATATATTTTTTTCAATCTCAACCCTTCATTCTACACAATCTAATGGTTAAAAATGTCCCTCTTTACAAACTAACTTTAGGATGGCAATTCAATAAATATGAAGCTGATTTAAGGCGATTAAGTTTATAAAGTTTGGGGGCTGCGATCAGTTTTGGAAACAGAGAAGGGCTGAGATCATTTCTCTAATGATCAACAGTCATCAGGTTTCAAAATTTCTGCTTTGTTTGGATTGTTGTTTAAAAATACTATATAATAAGTGAAGAGAGATAGAGAGAGAAATGTTAGAAGTAGGGGAATTTAGGAGGAATCTAGGGGGAATGTTTTGAAAAATTCTTTTTGAATTGTAAAGAAAACAAGGCAGGTCAATAAGTATAAGCGGGCCCTCATTGGGTCAAATTTCTGGCTTCGCCATTGTGTACAGATTTTACTGATATCTATCTTGAGTCCCTAAAGATAATTAGAGCCATTCATTTTATTTAAAATACATTAAGTACTGTCAATCTCTAAAACATTAGCTCAGTAAGTGCGTTTATAAAAAATCCAGTTTTGGTTCAGAATTTAGGCTTGAGTTCTAGAACGAAGTTGGATATTTGTAAACACCTTTAATGATATTCCATTAAACTGAATTTTTTCATGTACCTTAAACAAAATATTTTAAATAAAATGAGCGACTCGATCATCTTTACAAGATCCGAAACGGACCCAAGGTGATCTGCAAGCGCGGGTATAGATTTCTGTACCTATAGCAGCGCTGTTGCAAAACATATTTTTTCAGGTTATGAGGTATCCAATTCGCTTTCCAAAAAAAAAAGGTATCCAATAAAAATTAAACATTTGGTGTACCATTTTGTTTTAGAAAATTCAAATGATGTAATGGAAGTGTAGAAATTTGAATGTGGACTGTGACATTGGGGCACTATGTGCTAACAAATTTAGGTACAAGTGTTGGCTATTTCATTGGATCTTTGTTATGTGAAAATGATGGATTGTTGGATTCTATATTGGGGAGTGAATTTCTTCGCACTCCCCAAATTATTAACTTTGGAGTTACGATTTTCGTACCCCTTAAAGTTAACAATTAAATCGCACCCCCAAGTCAACAATTTGGGAAGTGCGTAAATAAATTCCACCCTGACTTTCATGGAGTGCGGTTAACAATTTAGAAAAAATCAACACCACACTGATTTTCATGGAGTGCGGTTAACAAATTGAGGGTGCGAAGATCACTCCCGTTCTCTATTCCTTACTTTTATTCTTTTGTTTGAATTGGTGCCTTTTGTTTTAGGAGTATTTATTTTGTCGTGAAAAGCAGACAATAATACCTTATTTAAATGGATGATATTGTCATTTTATAGAATTGAAATTGAAAAATGATTTTGCCACTTCCTTTTTGTTAATATCATTCTCCTACAAGTGTATTTTTGCACACTTGCAGGAAAGTGGCGTTAACAAAAAAGGGAGTGACAAAATCAACAGTCTTGAAATTACGAGATATTTTGTAACCAAACAATAAATGTGGGTGCCTATCTAATCTCTATAGTCTATAGTATACTCTGAGCTAGGAAGCAACCATTGCCTAATCTTAAGCCGCGGTATGCATTAGGAATAAATAAGAAATCAATAATAATTGATACGAGGTAAGGGAAATTAGGGTTGGAGCCTGAAGGTGTACAGATGGCCGGGAGAGTGACACATTCCACCCCGATTCTTTCAAAAATTTATTCTACACTTAGAAAAGTCGATTAAGTATCCATCGGTATCGAGATTACGTGTTCTTGTACATAAATTATGAAAAACTAACTATCCTAAGCAAAATGTATGAATCATGAAAATAATATATTAATGACCTTCATTTAAAAACCACAAGATTGTTCAACCAAACATTAATTATTTTTTAACAAAAATCAAAGCCCAAGATGAAGCCCGATTTTATAATAGCACCACCTTCTTTCAATCCAGACTCCAACACTGAACGAGAGGGCAGTGCATTTCAGTGTGAGATTAAATTCTGCAACCTATTAGACTTCGTTTTATGCACATCATGGGCCAACAAATTTTGGTCATTGATTGATGGGTATTAATTATTAAAATACGTCCTGAACCGTTATTTTTCCTTGTTTAAGTGAAATCAACCGGGCTTTTGAACTAAGAAGGCCCAATTTTAGACAGCAACTCTACCAATATTGGGCCTCTCAACTACACCTATTGTTTTCTGCACATCATGGGCCTGGTAGGCTTCAAGCCAGGCCGAGCTTGAGTTTTTAGTTTTATGATCAAGTTTGAACTTTACATTAGGCCTGATCCATAAGACTATGAATGAATCGAGCCGTTTGTGAATTGTTCGACTAAAAACTCATTCGAATTTGATTCGTCTATTGAACATACCTAATTTTTTTGATCATTGAACATACCTAATTTGAGTCTCGATTTTATAGGTTCGTTTAATAAAAAAGTCGAACATGAACCTAACAATATTATGCTCGATTAAACTTGTGAACCTAGACTATAAACCTATACCCTCATAAGAATTTTTTAATATATAATAGCCTTGAATATGTATATGAACTCATAAATATACTAAAATCTTTAATACTTGTATGTTCATAAGAATGGACTTATTTATGTACAAATTCAAAAATTTAATTGCAGCTCTAGACCTTTATGAAAACATATATATATATATATATTTATATTTTTAATTCTCGAGTTCGAATTTGCTAATAGAAACTTAATTAACGAATTTCCACATTTTAAAATTTCGGCTCAATTGCAGCCCTAGCCTGAACCACATAGATTCACCTAGGTGGTCTCCTTGTGACCGTAGACAACAGGAAAAAAAAATCAAAAAAAATATCAACAGGCGAAACAAACACAGCCAAACAAATACTACCCGCTCCCCACCCTCTGATTCTGAGTTACCAACGCTAGCCTTTCACTTCCCCATCTTCCATCTCTCTCTCTCTCTCTCTCTCGCGACTGTGAGAGCGAGAGAGCGAACAATGGAGATGACCATGGCCACTCCCATCTACTTCACAAACCCTAACCCCACCAGGAACTTCAGCTTCTCCTCCCCTCGACTCAGAACCCCATTCTTCGGCCCTACCTTATCTTCTTCCACTTCAATCGCCGAAAAGACACCATTCAATTTCCGGTCGAGAAATTCGAATTGTAATTCAGTTAAATGCTCCGTCTCCGGAGCCACAGAAGCCGCAAGAGAAGCCACAGAAGCCGCAAGAGAAGCCGCCACAGGTACTCTCCAAATTTATCCGTTTCATCGATACTTTGAATTTCTGTGTTAAAGCCTTAAAGGTATTGCACTCAAGGTTCTGAATATTGTACGGGCTAGTGTACCGGTTTTTTAATGGTATTGTATTGTACTGTACTGTACGTACCAACCAACGGTACTGTTTTGGATTTATGGCTATTAGTGTTATTTTTTGAGCTTATGAAATTTAGCTTAAAACACATATTTATTGAAGAAGAAAATGAAGTTTAAAATAGTTCGGTACTGGACGGTCAATATCGTATTAACAGTTAATAGTGCTAGAACCACATACACTTGCACACGTAAGTGCTCAAACACACTCACAAGGTGTGTGTGGGGTCCAAACAAACTGAAACTGGGGTGTGCAGTGTGGGTGGCACCCACACACATTGTGAGTGAGTTTGTGCAATTGCATGTGCAAGTGTGTGTTGTTCTAGCATTTTTGATCAACCGTTACCAACTGGTATTTGAGCCGGAATAGAATTACAGCTCTAGAATGCTGAATTTGATAGAAAATGGTACGTACCTGCCAGTATCTGCAAGAACGGTGGATTCAAACCCTGATTGTACAGATTGTACTATCTGAATTTATTTCACACATGCTTTGATATACATGTATATTCCTACGTATATGTAGAGCAGTCCATGTAGTCATGTACTACCTATGCGGAGTATTTTCTTCATTATCCCCGTCTCTTACTCTTTTTGATATCCTACGTTGATTGAATTCGTGTTCCATTACTGGATACTATGGAAGCTTATCTGGAAACATGCACGGTGGATGTTGTTCATGGAATATAATATATGGAACTACTTTGTACATGGAATGAGTGGGCCCTGCCAATAGTCTGCCCAATATATACCCCCAAAACTCACAAAATACTTATGAGGAAAAGTTTTATGAACATGTGATTGGTTTAGGGTTCTAGGCTTCATTTGGATAGATGTATATTTTAAACCAAGGGATTTAATATGAACATAGAAACGGTTTAGCCATAGGTGGCTAGTGAAACTTGAGTAGAAGATAAATCAGAGATCAAAGTATGTATTCTATCTGCGGATTTCGTATCAATCTAGCATATATCCAAAAGGAGCCGTGATTTTGGCTGGAATCATCTGTTCATGTACCAGTAGACAATATGTTTGCATTAACTCTAGCATGTTGTTAAACTTCATGTTATACAAATTTGTTTTATTGCCTCAGAGAGAAGGAGCCAATTGATGAGGAGAAGTGACATAAGGAATATAGCGATTGTTGCTCATGTAGATCATGGAAAGACAACGTTGGTGGATTCTATGTTGAAACAAGCAAAGGTAGAATTTGAAAAATTCCATGTCTCATTGATTTCAATGAAGTAATTGTGTTTGGTAGTTATCAATTGTTGAGCATGCCCTTATCTAAAAGCACTTAGGAAAAATGTACTCATTCATGGATATTAAATTGTTTCATGAAGTACTATGAGCTCTTTTATGTTTTGCAAGTGTCAGTGTAGAATGCTGAAAGTAATCATTATTAATAATCCTCTGTGCAGGTATTTCGTGACAATCAATTTGTACAGGAAAGGATAATGGACTCGAATGATCTAGAGCGTGAAAGGGGAATTACAATACTAAGCAAAAACACCTCGATCACCTATAAAGATACCAAAATTAATATCATTGATACTCCAGGCCACTCTGATTTTGGTGGGGAAGTGGAACGTGTTCTCAATATGGTGGAGGGAGTTCTTCTAGTGGTACTCCCTTACAATCTCTTTTACTTCAGTCCTTTTCCGTGTATTGTAACCTTGCAATTTGTGGGCTCACAGCTCTCATGAGTTGCATTTTATGTCGCTCCGGTATTGTCACATAAAGGGTGCCCCAAATCAGTTTACTATGAAGAACTCTCACAGTAGATCTCATTTTCAATGAAATTGCTAATCTCAATTGTAGCCCTCAGATAGTCTCCAATCTTTGCTCAGAGAACTCCCACTAGCTGCGGCTCCTGGGACCACATTGATTGGTCTCGATGCATCAGATGGTATCAAAGCTAGATGTGTCGAGTTTGAAACTCTTTGGGGGTGTGTGAGTTTGTGATGCAGGAGCAGCCTAGGTATGCAGCATCTCGCCACAATTTGCTACAAACTTTGTAACATGGACTCTTGTCAAATGTGTTTAGTACCCGTGTAGTGTGCATTTGGCACTTGGTTAAGGGTAGGGAATCTGTTCCAATATAACCAGTTGTATGTTTACCTACCAAGGATGTTTGGAGATTGAATTTACCATGAACTATGCATACGACTTTTATATGATGCATGCAAAGGCCTAAAACTCCTTGTAAACATCATTCACCCTTGAAAGCACGACTAACATGAAAAGAAACATTGATACACAAACGTGTCCGCAGTGGCTGGTCAAGAAAGTTTTATTTGGTTAGTCATTTTAAGAAACCTAATCTACCAATTCTGTGGGAAATCCGACATACTTTGGTTTGGTATTACTGCTTCAACAGAAAAAAATTCATGTAGACTAAATATTACAACTAAAAAAGTAGTTTTAATATTATCAAATTGTTGCATAACTGACTAATTTTTAATGCTACTAAATCCTTGTACTCTTTCCCCCTGGGATTTCAAGTGATTAGTCAATATTCCGGGCAGCCCCATTTGCAAATTTGTCTGGAACCAATGTACTTGGTGGTGGGTCTCATTCACATTTGTGAGTAGTTGAGCCATGCCTCGAGAAGACTACATGTTTTTTCTCAGAATCCCTAAATATCCCTTCATACCCATCCTAAAAGGTAATCAAAACATGTCATTAATTAACCAAATCCTTCTCTTCTCCACTTAATCCCGCGATCTAAACAGAGTTTGAGATTTTAAAATGTATTCACCAGAGCCTATGCTCTGCAAATCATGAAAGGTTGGGGTTCAGATTGGTGAACGAAGCTTAAAAGTTAAAACTATCTATTACCTGTATTGAGATGGAAATTTGATGAATCAGACATTTAGATACATACTAGTTCATAAGATTTTTTCTTGTAACTGGTGTGACAATGGTAACCGAGGCTGCAGCCCTTGGCAAGGGGATAAAAGGATTGATTTGCCTCCTCCAAGTCTCCGACTACCAGCAACTTTTGGGTGAGTGGATGGCCTTCCTGCATCATTTCCAACCGAGGTTTGGTGCGGTAAATTTTAGTCCAACATCTAGACAGTGGATTTCCTTGTAGTCAAACATACAAACCTCAAGAACTCAGGCAACCTAAATCGCAAGCTCAATATAGTGAACTCAGACATCAAATGTCTTAGAACATCTTATAAGTTTTACTGTACAAGGCTACAGGCCAACTTTTTATATTTGGGCTTACTCACTGATATTCTATAGAGCAAATCAATATCGTTTAAATTTACATGTTCATAGAATCTAGAATTCAATCACTGACTATGATAAAAGGAGTCTCTGAGTGTGTGTAATTGCATGATATTTTTTTTTGATAAGTAATTATAATAGAAAGAAGGCATTAGGGGAATGCCGCCCGTATTCAAAAGGGCCACCAGCACAAAAGGCCTTATACACCACCCCTATTTGACAAAAAAAGCTCAAACCAATCTAAGAATTGAACAATAGAGGGATTACAATCTCCCTTGTCGCAACTATACAAACTAATAACCACAAAACTTTTAATTTTAAAAGTACACTAGTGCGGTAGTACCTCAGCATTCCCCAGCCAGTGATAGAAGGTGAAATTACTCAGAAGTTTTTACTACTATTTTATCTGGCATTTAAAAATGAGGCCTTAGTGGCACAAAATCTTCCCATTTAAAAATGGGGCTGATCACAGAAGCTTCTCATTTGAGACCGTCTGTGGGAGCGGTTAGGGATGATTTATAAGTTCAGAGAATTGTATTTTATTAACCTATAAATATATTCAAAAAATACTGCATAACTTACAGAAAAATATTTGTAATATTTACTCCACAATTAAATAAAATTAATTGAACTGAAACGTACATATAAGCTTTTTTTATTATAGAAATATAAATAGAAGTGTTTTTTTTTACAAAATAAGTAAATTTTATTGTTATACTAGGATCTTGAGCTAATTGGATTAATATTTTTGTTGTATATTATCACTAGTCCATATTTTCTCTTGCTTGGCATTTTTCTTTTGTTTGTTTGGGGATTTACATGCTTGAGAGGTTCTATCCTAATTAGGAGCAAGCTCCTTTCTCAATGGGAACAAGGTTCCAAGGAGGTTCTGACTTGGGAGGATGGGAGAGGGGTTCTTGCAAGTATGATAAGAGCTAGGGCGACGTCGAGATTTGTTGGGTTATACCTGATAACAGCTCCAATGCTTTTTGTGAGATCTATTTTGTTTGTTGAATGCTTACTTTTTATCTGTTAAAATGTCTTAAAAGAATTTGATTCTTTTGTTCTTTTCTGTTACTACCTCGACACTCTGGTTTGTTTGCTCATGAACTTGGATCTTTGGTGCTACTTTTCTTTGTTTGGCTTCATCCTTCTTATATCATGTCTAAATATTATGCTCTCAGTGGTCCTTTCATTTAATGGGATTATGTTTCTGACGAACAGATATGTCACTACTTTGTAGGTGGATTCTGTTGAGGGTCCAATGCCACAAACAAGATTTGTTCTGAAGAAGGCTTTAGAATTTGGTCATTCTGTTGTGGTTGTTGTTAATAAGATTGATAGACCTTCTGCTCGTTCAGAATTTGTTGTCAATTCCACATTTGAACTCTTTATTGAACTGAATGCTTCAGATGAACAGGTATTTATGTGAGGTTGTTTGTGTAAAATTATCAAGATATACATATCACAGGATCTGCGTGCATGCGTGCGTTTGTGATATGAGAATAAACTATTTCCGGATGAGGCGGAAATGCCATGGTTTCCGCCACCATCATTTGTGGGCCCTACTGTGCACACATTGTAGTAATCTGAACTGTTCATCTTGTAGGGCCTGTAGAGTAGTGTATTCACACCAAAAATCAGCTTAATCGGATATCTATATAGGTCTATCAAAAGTTAATTTTTGGTTTATAAAACGGACAGCCTGGATTCTGTCAATAGTTTTAAGTTAAAATGTCCACGATTGTCTATTTTATGAACCAAAATTCAATTTTTGATATACCTATAGATGTCCCATCAAGCTGATTTTGTGTGTGAATACACTACCCTTCGGGCCCTACAAGATGAACGGTTACCGCAATGAACACACGGTGGGGCCCACAATGGGAATAACTTATTCTCTAGTGATATACATATCAGCAGGTCTATCATTTTTCAGGGAGAACTAGAGTGTTTGATCAACAAGTACCCGAGGTTCCAATTATCTAACAGATTTGGGTGGCTTCTGATTTTAAGTAGTATCTGATGTATGAACAAAGTTATCTTTACTGAAGTCTAAATTACTTCTCCATTAGACCAGAAAACTTTAGGCTTATCCCCAAGACATCAGATTATTTGTCAACAGATCACTCTACGTTCCTTTAAGGGTATTTTGATATCATCAGTGGTTACAGATTTTATTATATAGTTTACCATCCAAGTGATTTTAAACTCCATGGCAGTGTGATTTTCAAGTGATATACGCAAGTGGTATTAAGGGAAAGGCTGGACTTGCTCCTGATAATTTGGCAGACGATCTTGGTCCTCTCTTTGAGACCATTGTTAGATGCATACCAGGCCCACATATTGACAAAGATGGGCCCCTCCAAATGCTTGTGAGTGACTATCGTTTGGTGTGCTTTTCTTTTATCCTCTCCCATGCTTTTTATATCATTAATCTTGGTCTTACCCATTTTGACTAGATGCCGCAAATGTTCTGACAACTATTTGCTGGAAGGAGCGAACTATACTTTGTGACATTGATAGGGCATTAGACCTTTATGGTGTAATTTGTCCATCTATATGGGTTTAAGTAATAGCTGAGTGGATTACAACAATTACAGTACCCATTTAATCTCCAATTGATGGGGGTCTGGGTGGGTAAGGACTGGAAACAAACCTAATCTTTGGCAGTCTTTGCACAAACTTGGCTGCTCTCAGATAGTTTACCACTGAAATAGCAGCCTACCTATGGCCCTGAGTGGAATGATACTCTTAATTTAGTTTGATCCAATTTACATAAAGTTATCATGAGATTCGATGACGTTTGATTGATCAAAATAGAGGGGTAAGCCTGCAACAAGAGAAATGCTGGATGTAAATCCAAGTTCTTATTTGAAAGCATGATCTCTTATACCTGTCTTTGTGGTTATGTAATTTGAACTGTAAACCTTTGATAAGTACATACTCTGAATAGGGACTTCTCCTTTTGTGTTATTCATTATCAAGTTTTAAGAAATGGCATACTAATTATGTTGCTATTGATTTCTGTTAAACATACTTGTAGGCTACAAATATTGAGTTTGATGGGCATAAAGGACGGATAGCCATTGGGCGCTTGCATTCTGGTGTTTTGCGGAGAGGCATGGATGTTAAGGTGAGTCTGCTTTGTAGCTAAAATCTATTACTTATTTTGGAACCATTATGGGGCTGGTGCTTATGTTTTTCAATTACCTTTTAACATGGCAATCAGTGGCTGTCACTACTGATGTTTGAGTCTGACTTGTATGGATATTTCTTGAAGTGGCATTCTGGACTTTTTGACTCATGTTTTATGGCAGAGCTAGTGGGATGAACAATAGTCTCTAAATAGGGCTCTTGCTTTAGATTTACAAAGGCTTAAACGACTCCGTAGATCATCTTAATCCATTGGTCATCCCAAAAGCTTTAGCTTTTTGGTTTGGTGGTGATCTATTAGCCTATTACGTATATGATACCATGTTAAGTTATTGATTATCTACCACAAACTAATTCTCTCCCTACAACCTCAAGAGGCAATGAGACAAAGCAACAAATTCAAACAAACCAGCATAGCGAACAAGTAGCAAATTTAAGCTGACAGAAAGTCAAAGGCCTCCATACAGTATCTAGGTTTTGATACCTTGCTAATTATCTCAAATGCTTCAACTTTCGGTGCTATGGTGCTCTAATTGATCTGATGTGGTAATAAGCACCGTATGTGAATAGGACCTCACCATCCATAGGACTTGTATAAATTTAATGGAAGAGTGGTGTTAGACTTGTCCCACGTTGCTCATTTAAGCCACCCAAGCTTGGTTAATATATTCTAGAGGCTAATCCACCTATTGCCAATTGGTTTTAGGTTGGAACCCTCCAAGAAATTTAACATGGTATCAGAGCTAGGGTTTCGGAGGTTTTTCCTCTTTGATTGTGCCATAGTTGCACTTTCTTTCGTTGTGATCCATGTGTTTCGGATCCTTTGTTTACCTCTCCACATGCAAGTCGGGGGTCGCACGTGCGGGGGATATTGGAGTTTGTCTCACATCGGTTAATTATCTCCTTCAAAACTAGTATGAGCTTGGGCGGCCTCTTTATTCTTTGCCAATTGGTTTGGAGTTGGATGTTTTAACATGATATCAGAGCTAGGTCTTGGGTGGCCTTACTTACCTCTTGTGGGAAAGTCTCTGTCATCTCTATTGCCCAAGTCAATCAATCAGTTCTTGGTCTCCTGGTCTGCCCACCTCCATGTGCATCTAGGCTGCACGTGAGGGGGAGTGTTATACTTGTCCCACATCGCTCATTTAAGCCACCCAAGCTTGGTTAATATATTCTAGAGGCTACTCCACCTATTGCCAATTGGTTTTAGGTTGGAACCCTCCAAGAAATTTAACACATGGTATATGTTAGATAGATTTTGTGGGCAGTGAATACTTCGAATTTTCTGGGCAGTTTGTGTAAGTTGATGATGGGTAGTTATAATTGTCGAGATAAAAAGATGGCGATGACCAGCGATCTTCATGGAAACAGGAGGTCCAGTTCACATTATGAAACTAGCTTACTTATCCCCCCTTAGGTATTTGGTCTTACTTCCATGTAATATAGGAAACTATGTTGGGGATATTGCTTGATTGTATATTCTCTTGGAGGCTTTATGCAAATATTCTCGTGCATGTTATGTTTGACGTAGCTTTGAAAAGGATGAGACCGGGTAAGGCCTTAGGACCAGGTGGTATCCCTATTGAAGTGTGGAAAAGTCTAGGTGACCTGGGGGTTACTTGGTTGACGAAATTGTTTAACAAGATTATTATGACAAGGAAGATGCCCGACGAATGGAGAAGGAGCACTCTAGTACCTATCTATAAGAATAAAGGGGATATCCAAAGCTGCAACAACTATAGAGGTATTAAATTGATGAATCATACGATGAAGTTGTGGGAAAGAGTTATTGAGTATCGCTTGAGGGTGGTGACTACGGTGTCAGAGAAACAGTTTGGGTTCATGCCTGGTAGATTAACCATGGAAGCTATCTACTTATTAAGGAGAATGGTAGAAAAACATAAAGCAAAGAAGAAGGATCTCCATATGGTTTTCATAGACTTAGAAAAGGCTTATGATAGGGTGCCTAGAGACATCATATGGTGGGTTTTGGAGAGAAAGGGAGTGACCAAAGGGTATATCGAGGTGATTAGAGACATGTATGAAGGTGCCGTCACTACCATTCGATCACCAATAGGGGAAATGAGTGAATTCCCAATCACTGTAGGATTGCATCAAGGGTCAGCCTTGAGCCCGTACCTTTTTGCCTTAGTTATGGATGAATCGACTAGACAATTCCAAGAGGATATCCCATGGTGTATGATGTTTGTAGATGACATTGTCCTCGTAGATGAATCCGCTAGAGGTGTTAATACGAAACTAGAAATTTGGAGGGAAGCATTAGAGTCAAAAGGTTTCTGAATAAGTAGGAGTAAAACTGAGTATATGGTGTGCAAGTTTAGTGGTACCAGTAGTGCGCACGAAGATAGAGTGATGATTCAAGACCAAGAGATACCTAAGAGTGCTCATTTTAAATACTTAGGATCAATTATTAGTAAGGATGGAGAGATTGCCGATGATGTGACTCATAGGATTCAAGTGGGGTGGCTCAAGTGGAGGAGCGCTACTGGTATACTGTGTGACAAGAGGGTACCCATAAAATTGAAGGGAAAATTTTATGGAACTGCCATCAGACCAGCGATGCTTTACGGGACAAAATGTTGGTCTATTAAGAATCAACAGGTGACCAAGATGAGTGTAGCAGAAATGAGAATGTTGAGGTGGATATGTGGTAAGACTAGAAGAGACAGGATTAGAAATGAAACGATTCGGGAGATGGTAGGTGTAGCACCCATAGAAGAGAAGTTAAGGGAAAATAGGCTAAGATGGTTTGGGCATGTTTACCGTAGACCAGGAGATGCAGTAGTTAAGAGAGTAGATAAGATAGTTTTGGGTAGCAATACTACGGAAGGGGTAGACCTAAATTGACTTTAGATGCTGTGGTACGCAACGATATGAGTAGAGTAGGTTTGTGTGCACAAATGGCTCTTGACAGAGCTCAATGGAGAAAAATGATTCATGTAGCCGACCCCAAGTGATTGGGACTTAAGGCTCGGTTTGGTTTGGTTTGGTTTGGTTATGTTATGTTTGATGTATCATTTTGCATTGTTGGAAATTGTCCCTTATCTGTGTAGTAGATCCTCCTACGTTGTTAAATTGAGCCTTCTGGGCCTCTCCACTCATTGAAAATAGGTTTCAAGTTGGGATGTTTAACGTGGTATTAGTGCTGCGCTTAGGACTTCAGGCAAGAGTCTGTTGTTTTCGTATTCTTCCCCTTTCTTCGCATCATCGGCGTAGACTGTAAGTCCTCCAATTTGCCTATCGACCTTTCCATATGGGAGTTGGGGTTGCATGCGCAGGGAACTGTAGCTTTTGTCACAAGGGTGTAATAGAACCTCCCCATCTAGTACTTGTGTTTCTTAAGTGCCTCTACTTTTTGAATGGATGATTTGACATTCATTACTAAATGTACACACATACATGCTGTATGCTGAATTTGTAGTTGCTATTCTAGATAATGTGGCTCATGTGAGTGTTGAAACTTGAAAGATCCACGTCAAGATAAGTTCCTCGTTTTGGAGATAAGGACAACAGTGTCCTGTCTGGATGAATTTAATACTGACTTGAAGATTCTCTCTGACATTCCTAATTGTCTTGCAGCATCAGGGTGAAGTTCTTATTGTGTTCTTTACTTGAAATTACATGTCGGCAAATGCCGCTTCGCAGGATTTTCTATGCAACTGATGAAAATAAAACGTTTTGGTTTTTTGTATCTATTCAGGTATGCACCACAGAGGACACATGCAGATATGCTAAAGTTAGTGAGCTTTTTGTGTATGAGAAGTTTAGTAGGGTTGGTGCAGAAGCTGTGGAGGCTGGTGATATCTGTGCTGTTTGTGGTATTAATGATATTCAGGTAGAACTAAATGTGATTTGCACGTATTATTTGTTTTCTACATGACATTACTCGTTAGATCTATATTTATAGTCACCATCATCTTGTCTATTTGTGGTGCCTAATCTTCTGTTTACTTAGATAGGGGAGACAATTGCTGACAAAATTTCTGGGACGCCACTACCTGCCATTAAGGTGGAAGAACCTACCGTAAAAATGGCGTTTTCTATCAACACTTCACCTTTTGTTGGCCGTGAGGTATGTTGGCAATCAGTGATTCCTTATTGTACTTCCAACGATTCGGAATAAACAACTGGACCAACAAAATAGTTTACTTTATCATCTTGTTGGGGTTGATTTCATAAGGCTACATTGCATGGTTCTGGTGTCGTGGGATTATATTAGGCTGCACTGGATGGTTCTTGTGTTAATGTGATTTTTTCCCGATGCTTTAAGAACTAGGAATTATTGGCTTTTTCTGGAGCCATGAGCCTCATGTCCCTTTGCCAAAATGAGTTAGAAAAGCTGAAGTTTTCTTTGCGTGCAGGTTCATCTGTACGTGGATGGAGCTATTTTTAGCATTACCTGCAAGTCTATAACATGCCTAGAGGATTTTAAAGATGACTGTAGTTGTACTTTTACTTGTTATGCTTGCCAAGGTTAGAGCTGAAACATGCAACAGGCTTCATGGTTCACAGTCTCTGTCTTGGTCAATATCTACAGGCAGAGGTCATGGTGTCTTATCTCTGTGTTGGGTGATTCATGTCCAATGAGGCTGAAAATGCACAAATAAACTAATGAAATTATTAGTACAAAGCAGAATTTTTAAAACCGGTGGTTATGGTATTGTTTGGGTGAATGTCACGTTCTGCTAAGGACTTTTTGCTTCTTGCCTTCTTGGCATAGTGGATGTCCAAGGCGGGATAAAGGCTTGGGTGCTTCAAAGCGTGCCATCTGTGTTCACGTATTGGGCGCTGGTACGTGGCATGGTACATCTGCATGTGCATAGGGTACACAGAATGCCTAAGTCATTTTCTTAAGTTTATGTTGTAGAAGTTCCCAATATATGGTCAAGCTTATGAAGATGAAGTTGGCTTCATGGGACTTTCTGTTCTTACCATGCTTTTAGAATTGAACTTTGGATTTTAGGTTCTCAACGTTATAGGACTAGAAACTCAGGCTTGTACACAAAATTGTGGTTTGTCTGTTGGGTTGTATATCTACCAAGGCTTTCTGAAATCGGGGAAAAAAAAAACTAAGGCTTTTGACAATTCTTCCACTTATTTTTTTTTCTAGCATTGCGTATCATGCATTCTCTAAACTATACAAATACATTCGATCAAGATGTATCCCAGCCGTATCCATAGCATGTTTTTTTCAGAATTTGCTGGATCGATGTACCCATATGGTACTGGCACCCATACCGCTTCTTTGTAGATGACTGATGAGAGGTTGCTCCTTTATGCATCATGAGGTTTCTATGGAGGGAAAGGAATTGCGAGGAGAGTTTTAGGGGGAACTATGTTAATTTTATCTTTTATTGACTTGGTGAAGATTTTCCTTTTTACTTGCACGTGCTGTTTGCTTTCTGTCCATCATGTAGATATATATGGAGCTTTGTTTTTTCATTTTGTCAATCCCTTTGTACACTGTGTAAAAGCCCCTTCTGATGCTTTTTAATCTAGTCCTTTGCATGCAAGAAAATAATAATATGAAGGCGCGTGTTATCCATCCTTTTGTAGTAATTTTGTTCTAATCCAAAAGTGCTTATGATTTGAAGTGGTGAAACGGAACTCTTTCGATGATGCACTCATATTGGGCGCACAATATTAGGGCAGTCATGAGACACATGGGTCTTAATTACTCTGAAATGTTTGGTTGGCATGCACCAAGGCCTAGCAAAATGTCATATAATGTGATTTTATGTAGCAGTGTAAGCAAAAGTTCCTTAATGTGTCATTTTTGTAAGAATGGAACTCTTGAAAATTTGGAATCACTGGGAATCATTAGGTTGTTCTTTCGAAAAGTTTTTGGGACTTCTGGAATGATAGAACACTTAGAAAAGACAGGGAGATACTAGAGGAAACATATTTCTGTAATTTTTTTTTTTTGCTTTTGATGCATTGTCGGAAAGCTAATGTTAACTTTGAATACAAGTTTTGTCACTGAGGTTACACTTCAATTTATCACAACAGTTCCTTGATATGAGCATTTATATTTCTCTGCCTGACAAAAGCAGATGACACTGCTTTGTCATACTTGGGTTATATCTCAGGCATTTGCAGTTTATAAGCATTCCTGATGGTACTCTGGATTTTACAGTATTGCATTTCCTATGTTTGGTCTCAGGGAAAGTATGTTACCAGTAGAAATTTGAGAGATCGTCTTTATCGTGAGCTTGAGCGAAATTTGGCTATGAAAGTTGAAGATGGTGAAACTTCAGATACTTTCATTGTTAGTGGAAGGGGTACTTTGCACATCACCATTTTAATAGAGAACATGTAAGTTTAAAGTATAAGCTATGTAGTGACTAGTGGGTCTTATCTCGTTTTGCATACATATGTAATAAAGTTGTGTATCAGGCGAAGAGAAGGTTATGAATTCATGGTGGGACCCCCCAAAGTGATCAATAAAAAGGTGGATGACAAGTTGCTGGAACCTTATGAGGTGATTTTTTTTTTCTCACTTCTCTAGCAGTACGTAGGAGGAAGTAGATATGTATACTCCCAAGATTAAGATCTACATTCTTCGCTTTTAGTTTTAGCTTATTTCTTGCGCGTACTTGTTTTTGTTGCTTTTCTTTCCTCTCCTTTATGGAAGACTTGAAATTGTTGCCTTCACTATACCCACAGGTCAGGAGTTTTCTCTCCGGTTGAAAGGTATAGGATGCGACAGACCCCTAATATAATACTTATCAGTTATCTCCCACCCATTTCCTCTATCTAATTCTTCGGAACCTAGGCGGAGCCCTGCTAGATCTTGAGTAACATATTTGCCGACAGGCTAACCAAGTGGGCACATTAAGGCTCTGTTTGTTTCGAGATAAACTGTTTTTCCGTAAAATATCGCCGTTGTTTGGTTGGGCAAAAGAAAGTAAAACATTTTCCATCATATGGGCACAAATGATTTCCTCCCGAATTGCCAGTAAGTTGTTTACACAAATTCGAACTTCTCTCTCTCTCTCTCTCTCTCTCTAGTGAGGGATATATTTATGTTTGCATACAGCCTACTGTATTGGTATAATATTTTTCATATACTGTGTTCGGTTATCGGTATTTGTCTTAGATTGTGTTCTAGGTTTTTTTTTTGTTGTGTAAAATATTTTCCAACTGCTAACCAAACACAAGAAAGTAAAAACAAGAAGATTATTTGTTACTTACATGGAAAGTATTTTACGTCGAAACAAACGGAGCCTAAGCTTCCAAGTCAGATAATTCATCAACATTGTCTAAATGTTACTGAAGTCCCATCTAGCTGCCCTGTTGCCCCTTTATGGTTTACCATATTCATTCTTTTCCTCATATCTGATTAGTCTTGTGTATGGCCTAGTTGAAGCAACAATTTTTATGACTTACTAGCTGAAGTTACTTATTAAAAAAGAAAAGAAAATACTAGCTGAATGGAACATGATATTGGTACGCATTTTGCCAGAATCATGTAGTCTTGTGTTTGTCTTGCATTAACTTTGCTCTTGAGAAGCACATTGGATTAACGTGTAGTTATTTGTACAGATAGCCACCGTGGAGGTTCCAGAAGCCCACACGGGACCTGTTGTGGAACTTCTTGGTAAAAGACGTGGGCTTATGTTTGACATGCAAGGGCTTGGGTATGTGAAATGCACTTTATGCCAGGATTTCATTTCCGTAATTCGTCTTTGTTCAACTTCAAATTGGATTTCATGAATTTATGATGTATAACGCAACTTTGAAGAAGCAGTACACAATAATGGAGTTTTCGTAATTGAAACTAAATTTATTACTAACTTTCTAGTTGTTCAATCTAAATTTATTACTAACTTTCTAGTTGTTCAATCAAGGTGCTGCTTCCTTCTTAGAATTGCATCAGAATATTCTTTGTCATTCTTACAACTAGTTTTGTCGTTTTACTGCCTGGTTATAGAATCTTCCACACCTAATTGTAATTGTATGCACAAGCAGCAATCCAACCATATGCAAAATTATGGACTCCTGTCCCGATAATATAATAGAAGAATTATGTCTGGTGCAGTCGAAAAATGTCAGCTACTGGAATGATAAGGATTGCACCTGACTGGGTGGATGTCAGCTAGCATGCAAACTAGAGAACCACGTGGATCCAGGGGACGCCAGTGTATATTTACTGGTGTCAACTGAACCCAGTGAACTGAAAATGTGCGGGAAGTACTGAGTATGGATTATCTTTTTCTGGAAAGCCAATAGACTCATGACACCACTTCAAAAATCAAATGAACCCAATAGTGCGGACTGCGCAAGTGGGAAGCCTACTAAAATGCGCAGACTAAAGCCTAGCATAGGGAAGAAAGCCTACTACAGGCTACTAAAACAAGCTGCAAGTTGTCTTTATTCTCTGTACGTCCTTTGTGTGTGTATATGTGGAGTATCTTCAACCCTTTTTGCATACTTCTTATTCTTTACCAGCTGAAAAGAAAATCAAGCGTATTGTAAACATGTAGTATGTCTTTTTTTTTAATTGTTCTTTGTTCGAAATATAGTATTGATGTACCTTATGTTGGAGTTCTGAGAAATTTAGGTTCCTTTGTCAATGCTATTAGAGGACGAGACATACAATAGAAGTGAATTTTCATGAAATTGATTTATGACTCTGCTGACTGGAATTCCTGGAGTTGCCAGTGCGTGGATCTAGTGTGTTCTTTTCAGCCTTTTCAGGTTGCCTATATTCTTCCTCTGTAAACTACTGGAGTGATCACCGAACATCCTGTAACTAATCCTTGATCCCACAGAACACATTGGTGGGTTTTTTTAGACCGTGAAGCAATGATGTTATGGTCTTTGGAGATGCGGAGATGATATAGCAAATTTATGTGTGCCCCGAGTGAAGATTGCTTATACAAAATGATTAAAAAGAAAGAGGTTGAACTTTGCAAAAACTATAGGATCCTTGCATGGTTGCAATATGTTTGATCATCCTCAGGAGATAGAGGTCTTTGTCAACAGAAAGGACGATGTGGAGCCAAAAAGCCCCATTATGTACACCATGTAGTTATCCTATGTGTTATTCTTGTTGGAATCCCTTATTCTAGGTAGGTTTCTGTTTCTTTTGAAGGTCTGTCATTCCTCTATGTCATCTGTCTGATAATCTTTACTTTCATGTGTCCACAAGGTCGGAAGGAAGAACTCTACTCAAGTATAAGATACCAACTCGTGGACTCCTTGGCGTGCGGAATGCAATTTTAACCGCTTCTCGGGGAACAGCAGTTCTCAACACAATATTTGATAGCTATGGGCCTTGTGCTGGTGATATCAATACTCGTGATCAGGGTTCACTGGTAACTTTCTCCTTCAATTGAATTCACTTTCTAAAGGTCTAAGCACCAAGTGCAATGGTTGTGCAAACCCTTAGGCCTGCAGTTGTTGTTTAACCATTTAAATGGTAGTTGCATGGCCTCCCTATTACCCCTGTTTTGGTTCAGCTTAATAGTTTATTATGTTGGTAAATATCTTTTAAATCTATAGACATATATTACAGTATAATCATATCTATTAACCAAAGATAACAGTATTTATGCAAAGAGATACCCGCCACAATGAATGCCCCTACCGGCTGGGAACCTGAAATTATGTTTAGCCTATGCTTAAGTTTCATAGTAGATGTATAGGAAATGTTATCGATGGATGGTCGGTTATTGTAATTGCCTACATTTTTTTTAAAACTCGCTGTGTCCTATTGTGTTTGTCCATTGTTTTACTTTTTGATGTCACAAATTGTTTGTTCATTTTCAAAGCCCAAAGAACCAAATTCTATGGTATTCCCCTTTTACCCTACTCTCTTTAGTTGAAGTGACAAGTCCAACTTGTATGAATGGCATTTTTGGAAAGTTCATATTTGTAAAGTGTACTGATAAGTTGGATTCTCTAAAATGGTCAAAGAAATAGGGAGGAGTTGAATTTATACTGGCATGGGAATAAAGTAGGACTACCATTAAGGTGCTTGCACCAGTTTTGGGTATAATGAAAATAACAATGGGACTTGACTTAGGTTGCATTTGAAGATGGAACCACATCATCTTATGCTCTGTCTAGTTCACAAGAAAGAGGGCAGCTGTTTGTTAGCCCTGGAGTTGATGTTTATAAAGGTCAAGTAGTAGGCATCCATCAACGGTCTGGTGACTTGGCCTTGAATGTGTGCAAGAGAAAGGCTGCAACAAATGTACGTTCCAACAAAGATGTAGCAGGTGAGGAAATTGCTCTGATATGTTGCTCAAACTTACTTTCAACTCACTTTGTTGCTTCTTTAATCTATATATTCCGCATAAGCTTATATTTTTGCTCTTTGCATCATCAAATACAGAAATTCTTAACTAGTTTTAGGGAAATTTTTTGTACTTGGTACTGCACTCTGGAGAATTTTTTTTAGTAATTGCATCATCATATGCTCATGGCTTCTTCTTTTCTCCAATGACGTCTGAGAAAAGGGTGATTTTTCTTGAACTTGCCCATTTGCGGAAATGCTCATGTATGTAACCCACAGATGCCGGCTAGTGCACGTCATATACATGATCTCAGATCCTTGCATTTTCAATCATTGATTGTACTTGGGACTGCACTCTGGAGAAAAATTGATTGCTTGTAAAAAAATTTATCGGGTAAGTGTGATTGGTGATTGTTTCTAGCTACAATAAGGCTTCTTAAGATGGTGCCAATCTAAGAAGCATGGAACATGGACACGGCACAGACAGGGACAAGTTGGCACGTGATTTTACAAAAACTTAAGGCACAGACACGTTGAATATATTATGTTGAAGTTATGGATCCTGAAAGTCCACAAATGTTATTCCTTTCCAATTCAGATAAAGAACAAGTATTTTAAAATTACGAAGATATAAGTCAACAAGCACTAAGTGTTCATGGACTAAGAACTCATGGCAATTTGACGTTGGGCTATTTGTTAAAAATTGTGTTATGACTTCCTTTTGTGTCCTAGCTTGTCTGACTAGAAAAAGTATGATGATTGTACACATATTTAGGCATGTTTGACACGTGTCTTGAGGTTGTGGTGTCTTATTCGTTTCTTGATGTGCCATACACAGATATGTAAGGCGTGTTTGCTCCTATAGTTTGTTATATATAAACTACTAAGGGGCCGTTCCCCTTTTGTGGAAAAAGAACTTTTTGAAAAAGAAGGCAATTTCAAGCTCAAAAATCATGTGTTTACGCAAATAATTTTCCTACCAATATGGATCTTGTTTGATAGATTTCATTAAGATCTTTTAAATGGTGCAAAAAAGATTGAAAAAATATTTTTCATTTTCATTTTCATTATATTTGAGTTTGAAATTACATTCGTTTGAAAAAAAAAGTACTTTTTGGAAAAATGGAACACCACCTAAACTAGTTAGGGTGTGATTGTGAATCCAGTCTAAGAATCCCCATTTAGGTTTTCAATGTGGACTACTTATTAACTTACAAAGCACAAGTTTTTTGTTTCGCGCTTGGTAAACAAATAAAGTAAATGTGGAACTTTACTTTGACAAGAAAAGCGAGTCCAAATATGTATTTTGAAGGTTACTTTTTTGCAGTAAGCCTAGCTTTCTTACAATCGACAACAAAAAACTCCTTACCTTCATGTATGCAGTGGTTCTTGATTCTCCGTTGGAGTACAGTCTGGATGATTGCATAGAGTACATTCAAGAAGATGAACTAGTGGAGGTTACACCCAAGAGCGTTCGGATGTGCAAAAGTCCGAAATTTGGGAAGACAAGGTAGAATTGTGTTACCGGCTGTATCCAGGTTGGCTGCTAATCCTTGAAGAATGCCCGAGGGGCACGTCTATCATACTTTATGAATCTTCCCTCATGCATCAGCAATCCGTATAGTTG
This sequence comes from Rhododendron kiyosumense, assembly GCA_019656275.1. Lineage (NCBI taxonomy): Eukaryota > Viridiplantae > Streptophyta > Magnoliopsida > Ericales > Ericaceae > Rhododendron > Rhododendron kiyosumense. The sequence goes on along the minus strand of BPLS01030904.1, from coordinate 2,003 downwards.
ATTTTGTTTGATATTCAAATTTTGCAGCAAGTTTTGCTTCCTGGTCTAGTTAATTTGTATAGCATTGATCCTGTGAAGTTGTATAACATAGCTCAAAAGATTGAGAACAGTTGTATAATGAGAGCAAAAGTGTCCCTATTTCATCTGCATTCTTCATGAATGGGACGGGGATAATACATTTCTTGTTTACAGAAATATCTATTTATACAAAGAGAAAAGGCAAGTTAAATCTTGGCGACTTATGCGTGCGTGTTAATGTGTTTACTGTTTTTAGAAAATTGCTTCTGCTGTTCATTACTAGTTGTCAGCTTCTCAGTTTTCCAGAATGTCGAGTCTGAATTACTCCGTATTTGATTGTTAACCAGCTTTATTCATTTAAAAGCTATAAAGTTGTTAAAGGGTGAATATAGTTTGGTTATCTATATCGTCAACAACCCCTTAAAACACCTCCTCATGTGTAGCTAGACTTTTCTCAATAAGTGGACTGAGCAAATATTTTAATCATTAGGTCGGGATTCGAAATCAAGATACTGTCTATTTTGATATTATAGTAGATTTTTATTTATATCCTTGATATGAATATCTTGGGAATCACAATTAATTGGAAGTTTGAATTTGGTTGCATCACATTTTGAGGCTTGATCCTCCAAGATTTTTGACAAAGACAAATAAAAAATGAAGGCGGCCAGATATAGAAAGTCTAGGAACACAATTCCGAGCACTATTGTGTTTGTGAATCATATTTTGAAATGGTGTTTCTCGCATTGCTTTTTTTTACTCCTATATTTTTATTTTATACGTGCCCTGATAGGTTACAGAAAGTCTAGGAACACAATTTCGATTGCTATTGTGTTTGGGGTCGTATTTTTGAAATTGTGTTTCTTTTGCTTTTTTATTTTTTATTTTATACGTGCTCTGATAGGTACGATGATTCAAGTATACTTTTTTATTTCGTTCTTGAGCCTTGACCTTCTCGACTGTCGAACACGAAAACATCTAAGTTTTTTTTTTTTTCAATATTTAAAAACAAAATATTAGTTACAAAAACACAAAATCACACACACAATGACTGGATTGACTTGTTCGCAGAAGACGTCAAGTGGATTCAATGGTATCATCCACAGAAGTGTTATAATACGCACTTGTATTTGGATATAACATTTTAATATGCACTCCTATTTGGATACAACTTTTTCAAGAAAAATTAAAAATTATTGAAAAAGATTCGCAATATCAAGACAAAAAGTCATTTTACAAATTGATCTCTATATTGGCCGGTGACCACAATATTCTCCCTTCTCTATCCATGCTATACCCATCCCAGTTTTTAAATAGAAACAATTTCAAATTCTCAATTTTCTACGATGTCTAGACGATAAAATCATAATAATAGATGTAGAGATTCCCAGTACGGCATTCAATTATCTTCTTCAAATAACACAAATCATTCGAGTCATCCAAATACTATGGTTTCTTTTGGTATCTTTCATTAATTTGCCGCTTACTCTTATGAAGTAATATTTATGAGTTAAAAGTTGATGTTATGAATTTATGGTCAGACATTACGACGAGTTTCTATACCTAAGTTTCCAATTTACTGTTGATGATATGAATTTTCACACAGAATGTTATAAATTCAACGTGATTCAAGATGTTGTATACCGTACATATTCAAGTAGGAGCGTATAATAGCATTTCTTCATTATCCAAACAAGCTTTCAATTTGTGTGGTGAAATAAAATACTTATCAACAAACCTTTCTTCATGACTTTTCATCAAGAGCATAGACTTGCGTTTATTTAATGCATTTTTAGGTTGTATCATAATATTTCAAATTCAAAATTGATGGTTTGAAACTGTCATTCCGTCATGAATTGGATTTGGTGACGTGGCTCTTTCATAGTTGTTATTAATGGACAGAAAATCTTCAATTTTTGCAAACAAACAATTTTTTTTTTTTTTGAGAAGCAGTATTTTATTCATCTATACATCAAAATCTGAAA
>BPLS01030903.1:0-12249 GCA_019656275.1 Rhododendron kiyosumense | reverse complement strand
TCAACAAATTAGGACGCGATAAAATAAAACAGCTTTGTACAAGGAACATTTCAGAGAGTTTTCACGATTACATGTAGCTAATCTAGTGAAACACATAAATGTTGTTACCATCACCATGACTTGAATGCCAGAACCCTCGCAAAGAGAGCCCTTTCTCCATCTTGGGCTACGCTTTCCTGCATTGTAGATGAAGTTCTTCAGTATAATGTTTGTTCCGCTCCTGGATAAACAGGACTTCCCTAACTTCAACAGCACATGCTGGATTTTCTGAACCTCAAACTGCAACGTCCGATTTTTTCAGACCCACTTTGATTTTTTCAGACACTCTCTTCAATCTCAAGCGTCCATCTGCAATGGACCCACTTCGATTTTCCTCGTCCGATGACCCCTCACCTCCGCTAGCTGTAGAATCGTTTCCTCAACTTCTTCTAACTGTTCCTTAACTGTCTCAAAATCGACACTCTTCGACTTTTTCTTCTTCTTGCTTGCTTGTTGTCAATTTCCTTCTCAGTTCTTCCACTTTGATCTGAAGGGTGTTCAACTTCTAGGCATCAGAATCAAGTCTCTCCAAAATCTCTCTCTTGTCCACGCTTGATTTGGCCCCGTTAAAACTCGTGGGTACTGCTAATTTATCAACACCCAATTCCTTTTCTACTTCTAACTCTGAAGAGGGATGATGCTCCCTCTTCTGCTCCACATCTTTAAATTGATGGACCATAGGGTTTCTTCTTCTTGTGTGACACTCTCAATGTTTTGGTCATCAGCCCTACGCCAACATCTCCTACTGAGTCCAAATATTGAAACAATTGAAATGATCGAGTGGGATATCTTTCATCAGAATCCTATTTGTAACTTCAGAAACGTCAGGTCTTTGCTTTCAGAAACTTGAGTTTGCCATTTAGCTCATTTCCAAAGTCCATCTCTCCCCTTTGTGGTTCGCAGAACCAAACCTGTGGCCATAGGCAATTAAGGGCTGTTAAAATACAATAATACGCAATTTTGGCAATGGCTGAGCAGTTCCTAGCCATTTTGGCTAGGAAATATGCCAGATATTAGTTTAGCTAGCCACCAATTGTTTAGGTCCCCCAGTAGACTAGGCCTTAGGCTATGCAAAGGAGAAACTTCCTACAGCTTGCAGCAAAAAAAAAAGAAGGTAAGCTGGTAAAACTTCCAACAGCTATTTTTTTTTCCACTAGTTTTCTTCCCACTTCCAAGTTCCAACAGCTATATCTCACTATTCTAACTACTACTCCCTCTGTCCATTTTTAAGTGTCATGCTTCGTAACTCCAACTTATTAAAAAGATATCATCATTATATCTTTTACATCAACTTTTTCCTCCACTTTCCTTCATTGCTATCATCATTACACTTTTACTCACTTTTCAAAATGAAATCTACTTTTAGGGACAAAATAGACAATTTATCAATTTTTACCCACTAACTTTATAAAATGGACACTTATTAAGGGATAATCTAAAATGGAATACCGAACTATAAAAAAGGGACGGAGGGAGTAGTACTTTTTTCCTTCATCTATGAGTAAGTTCATGTCTTACATTTCCACAACCATCTCAACTACTGATAGACGCATAAATGTTCACATTAGTGCCCACTAATTTATCTTTGTTAAGTCCTATTTATATTGTTATTCGGAATTTAATGCTTAATTTTTGTGTTGTAGGTATTTAAAGAATTTGATAAAAGAATATGCAAAATGGGGAAGAATCGGCCTTGGACTTTCGTACACAAGTGGGCCCAATAATTAGTAATTATTTTGACTAAGTGGGCCATGAAGGAAAATTGGAAGCAAGGTTAGGATTGAAAGTAATAACTGGGCCAAGAGGGCTTTTGTTATTAGGTCGGCACTTCACATATAAAAGGCAGAGAATAGGAGGGGACGAGAGGATTCCCTCGGACGAAAGAACGGGGCGATGTCAAGAGCTCCCAAATTACTTTACAGTTTCAGATTTAGGTTCATTCATTCACAGTTTTCTCTTCTTTTCAAGTTTTTGATGTTTTGTTTAATTACCCTCATTCCGATAACTAGTTTTAATTTCTGTTCTTAATTAAAGTTGCTCGTGGATCTCGTTATAGTTTTAATCTTTTGTTTAATTTTGATTCCAAGCATGATGTAAGTTAGGGTTTCTTTTGCTTTTTGTTTAATAATGTATGAATAGTCATTAGGTGGGGTCGCTGGGTGATTAGCTCACCGTGGTTAGTTCGGACATTGCTCTTTGAGTTTTTTATGAAAACATCCCTCAAACTATCACCACTTTTTTTACTTCGTCCTCAAACTATCAAAATCTCCTACTTCATCCTCGAACTATCCAAAATCCCTCCTATTTCGTCCTCACCCTAACTCCATCCAACTTTTCTGTCCAAAAACACATCAAATGACATATTCCCCCGCACCCCACCAATGCAAGGAAGAAACTGAGGAGAGAGAGAGTTGTTTTAAAGTAGAGAGAGATGAAGGTTCATGGATGAAGCAGTTGTTCTTGTGGTCCAAGTTGCAAAGTAACCGTGTGTCCGCGTTGGCCTTGTGGGTGGGAAGCACACCGCCGCGAGATTTTGCACCCGCTAAATAATACTCCATCCGTCTCATAATATTTGTTCAGTCCTCAAAATAATAATATAAAAATAATACAATTTTTGCAAAAAAAATTCTAATTTTTTTCAACAATTCACTAGATATCGATAAGTTCTTTAAATTTATTAAAAAAATTGAATTTTTTTCTTAAAAGAAATACATTATTTTTAATTCTCGTTTTGCAGACTGGACAAATATTTTGGAAGGGAGGGAGTAATCAACCGTCGATCACCGATCACCACCTCCTTCCTCCCTCCTCCCTCTTAGCTAATCTCTTCTTCTTCGATAATCTCTTCCATTCACTCTCTAATGATTTTGGTAATTTCGCTGAGTTTTTGATCCTACTTGTTTTCCCAAAACCAATATATTAAATTCATAGCCACGGATTTGATTCATGGGTTTCGATTCAAACAACACTGCAAAGTCAAGACTTTTTACAAAGAAGGCGTCGGATTGAGCGGCTATGCGCATTTCCTTGTAATTAGGCTTCCTAATTCGTGTAACTTGAAGCTTTTTTTTTTTTTTTTTTATCATCGTGTAACTTGAAGCTTATGGCACAGGCTCTGGTTTTGGCACTGGTCTGCAGCTGCCAGAAGTGTTGGAGAGGGTGGAAGTTCTATTCTACCCTTGCAATGGAGGGGGGAATATGTCATTTGATGTGGTTTTGGACGGAAAAGTTGGATGGAGTTAGGGTGAGGACGACATAGGAGGGGTTTTTGGATAGTTCGAGGACGAAGTAGGAGAATTTGATAGTTTGAGGACGAAGTAAAAAAAGTGGTGATAGTTTGAGGGATGTTTTCATAAAAAACTCTTGCTCTTTTTATCGAACAACGAAAAAATGATTTTAGATGGGAAAATACTTCCCGCGGAGAACCCAGGCATCATCGGAGCCCATGTGAATGGGTGAAGGGGGTCCAAAACTCGTTCTTCGCTGCGCATGAGTATACGGCGACCATAAGGTCTCGCATCTTGCGGGATATCTTTTTATATCTAGAATTAAATGTTCTTGAAAACTCCAAATAGAGCAGGTTGATCCGAACTAGTTACAAGTGCTATAAACCCTACGACTGTACCTCCTTTTAATTCTTTAAAAAGTACAATCAATTTTTAGGTTTTTAGTTAATCTCAATCAATCGATAAGGGGTTACCTAAGAGCCCGTTTAATTAGTAACAATTCGAGTTTTTAGTCAGCACACATCACCGTCTTTGTGGATTCGATGCCGGACTTATTGGATATTATGCTCCATTGGTTTCCGCCCTACGCTTGGAGCAACCCATTAATTTAGGACTAGGAATCGGTCGAGCAACTACCATTTGATAGCAGTTTTCTTTTTTTTTTTTGACTGGAATAAAAGGCCCGATGGCCATTTGATAGCAGTTTGAAGAACTATTTTACTGCTAGGCTAGTGTTCTCCATGCCATTTTCAGTTTCATTCTTTTGATATAACCAGTAAAGGGACAATATTACAACTCTTTGAGCAAATATCTGCAAGTCCACTCCTAGTGAGACATTATATTTGGATGACAAAGTTCCTGATTGAGAAAGAAAGCTCCTCATCCAGCCAATTCACAAATGTCACCAAATCATTTATGTATTCACTCCTCATCCAGTTCCTGACTGCACAAAATCACCTTGAGTTTCTACACCAGCTTTCACCTGGACTTAAAAAAATACAGTTTTAAGCAGTCAGAATTTGCAAAGAGCCAGCATACTCTGAATGCGTGAAGTTAACTGCAACATAAAGAAACAGATCCGTACAGCTAACAAGAACGACAATCTGTTCTTAATCTCCTCAATCATATTGGGATGAGCAGGGATGATAAGCTTTTGGAATATACAGCATCCGTCCAGCTCTTGCATTTCTGTTCCCTAGTAACGTCATATTTGGAATTCAGGGAGAACCTTTGTAAGGGCATTGAGGCATTGTGGAGAGAGGTTTCTGGTGGGATCAGCTGGGTTCTCTGGAATGTACGTCTGAGAGAACAAAATATACATGGTTTTAGCATGTAATATCAAACTTTTTGTATAATTCCGCATGTTTTCAGAGATTTTACTTTAACTTACGAACCAAACGAACTGAGTACTTGAGAATTGCAGTCAAGATGGTGAATTTGACTTTGTTTAAGCATTAGCATCTAATTGTGCATTAGGCAATGCTTGCCCATTACTCCAATCTAACGTGAAATGCCAGCACAGAACAATTTTGGTTCCTCACAAAAGTTAACATTTTACACAGGCCCACTTAGACAAGATAAAAGGGTGACCAGAACTTGTTAATACTCTACTCACCGGGAGAGCATTCTCCCAACCAGCTGGTAGTTCACCGGAACTAATAGACTTTAACTCTGCAGCTTCCTCCTTATATTTCTTTTCATAATCCGCAAATTTGGCATTCCACTCAGTTGAAAAAGAGCAGCACCATCAGGAACATGGCGGCTCCAGTGCCTATGGGATAAGGTAATCAAATTCGTTGAAAGAAGAATACTTTTAACATTCATATCAATTCTAGAGCAAAACAAAAAAAATCCATACTTGTTCACATCCTTGGGCACATAGAAAGGTTCAAATGGCCAACCAAGTTTCTTCCTTGTGGCATCAACTTCCTTGGCATCCAGTGCACTCCCATGTATACTGTACAAATTCCCCTTCTTAGGAGAGCCATACCCAATTGTAATAGTTACCTGCTCAGAAGAGAAGTTGGTTTCAGAAGGCAGCAAAACCAACAAATTTAAGTTGGACAGACTTAGATGTACTGCTTGAATGACTCCAAAAGGCATAATCCACGAAACTGTGAATTGTCATATCTAAAGAAAAGAAAGGGGGAATGTGTACATATAGATGATAGAGCATTACTAACTTCTAAAAACATTAAAGAATGAGTAGTACTTGTATAACAAAGGGATCTGCTAGATCTATAATTCACCTGGACAATAATAAGCCCTCAAAACTCATAGGTGAATCAGCTCCCAATCTTGAGCATATCCTTCCAGTATTTGCCAACACAAATAGGTCAAGACCTAAATGTTGATGCAGCTATATAAACTGGTGCAAGAAAATAAAGTAACCATAGCAACGAGCCATTAAAAAGGAGAATTTTTTGTTTCCCCACACCTGGTTGAAGTTTAGTACCAATGGCTAAACCGTGAATGCAATCCCATCCAGTAGGCAGGCCCATCTTTCATAATCAATCCAAAGATTCATATATGGCCAGAGATCGACCAATTTACGGTATCGCCAAAACTCCAACTAAGCAATTGCTGCAATTCTATCAAATTTCCATGACACGACCAAGAATTTCTGTATTGTGTGTATACAGATGCTCTGAATTATCAATGAAGGAAGCATGGTAATGTGCACATAAATTGAATTGGGTCTGTAGGTCTGTCTTCTCTAATGCCATTTGGCTTTGATTTGGGGGCATGGTTCCCCAAGAAAACAAGCATAGGGGGCCACTGTTTCAGTGGTATTCTGAGAACAACCACTTTGTGCAAATTGCCAAAGGTTAGATTTGTCTCCAATCCTCCCCCGCCCATACCTCCAATGATTGGGGACTACATGGGTTCTGCTGTTGTTATTATTCTGTGAAAAAATGGATATGCAAGACAACCGACGTAGATCCATGGTGAATGATTTTCACATTACCTCCTCCTATGGCATCATAGTCTGTTTGTATCTTTCATTCAGCTAAGCACTAGATGACTAATATAAAGCTGAAAATTGCCAGAAGATAAAAAATGCATGATCACGCTGTAAGTCCAAGTCGCCAACAAAAAAAAAAAGAGAGGATACAACTCCGATTATCTATTGAATAGTTATTTTCGGTTCCTGAACCTCATCTCTGAAATTCATTAGCTCCACCAGAATCTCCATATCCACCCTGATAAAGAAGCTAAGTTCCACCGTAATCAGCCCAAAAATCTCTCCCATTTCACATTTCCAATTCAATAATTATGATCTAATTCACACCAAAATCTTCTCCGATTTCATACCCCAATTGAAATTGATGAACAAATTACAGAATCTAAAGCCGAATCATGAAGTTGAAATTAATTGAGAGGGAGAGAGAGGCATACCTTGTCGATGTTGAGGATGATGAAAATTCTCCACAACCCTAGCGTTCGCTACTTGTTGAAAGCGAGAGAGGTGACGAAACTTTGCGGGGGAGATGAGAAAACGAGTGAAGGAGAGAGGGAGAAGAGGATGAAATCGACCCAATCGAGGCTAAAATACCTCGCCTGGAGGAGCGAGGTACTGTAGCACCACGCCATTTCAACGACCTGAAGCGAGTCTGCTGGGTATGCCTTTTTTGTCCTTCAGCTAGCTATTATAGCTAAAAACTCCAATTTCTTAGGCAGTTGGAGATGCTCTTACACTAAACAAGTTGAGTTGAGGCTTCGTTTTGGAAGTAAATACAGAAAGACCACACTGTGCAAAATACCAAACGAGATCAAAGTTGCCGCCATCTTGCCTGTGATCTTCCGGAACCGCCAATACTCTACTGGATACTCACAAAAACCGTAAGTACTAGCCATTGCCAGTATGGGATTGAAAACCTTGCTACTAGCATCCAACCATCCTCTACTGTATTGCAATATTGTCCCCATTCCACTTTGGAAATGAGATTTGCAACCACGAAAATTCGATTTGGAAATTATCCCATAAGCAAATAGAAATAACCCAGTCTCAGATAGCAAAAGCTTCAGCAACATTTGAGCAGTGAATGCATTTCTGAGAATTGACAACCATTTGCCACACCCTCGCAACTTGAATGTATCCTCAATCAAAAATAAATAAATCACCTCGAACTTAACCACCTCTTCAAACTAATGAACTTAATTTCTGAGGTTCCACGAGTATGACCATAAGAGTAATCAGAGGAGCTGGCAGGGGACATGATGTCATAATTGATGTACATTGTTCGAGGTGGATTCCACTGGAGACAACAGATTTCCAAGTGCCTGAAGATTCGATGATATGAGTTTTCAACACCAACAAAATAGTAGGAGAGAAAGCAATCAAGAGCGTCTAATAGGTATTGCCACATTCCGCAAGTCATTTGGGGAAGTTCTGAACTCATTTGACATGAAGATTGAGAGACCAATTACACGTCTCTTGGCCAACATGACCTGTAAATTATCTCAAAATTCACGTCCAAAAATTAGGGCGCGATAAAATAAAATGATTTTTCACAGGAAAGAACTGGAGGAAGAGAGATGAAACAGACCACCTCATGGTCTACATGAATTCCCAAGGCCAACTACAGCAAACAAAAAACTACTCACAAGGTGGCTGGTAAGTAGTAAAGCAGGAGAGAGAGAGAGAGAGAGAGAATTCAATGACAAAAGAGCCCCAGCAGCAGGAAATACCCCCTTGAACTAAATGCCTAAAGCATCATAAATACCTGAAATAAGACTTGCCCCCTTGCACTTCTGAAAACATAATAAGGCCAACCAATTTGGAAGCACCACGCATTTCTACAGATGGCGATTATCAAAAAGATAACAAGCAAAGAAAACAAGAAAGAACGTCAAAAGTAAAGAAAGCTATTATACATTGATATTTAAACCAAAATCACAGTGAAATACCCATACCACAAAACAGAACATCAAAAGGATATACTAGTATGTGCCACATGTGAATTACAACAGAGCAAAGCGACAGAGAAAAATGTCAACAAGAATCTATTTAGTAGTCTACTCTGACCAACAATTTTCTGAAAAGGTAGCTACAAGTCCTTAAGTCCACCACAGTGAGAAAATAAAACTATAGTGTCTGCAAAGTCCCCAAATTCCAAAATTAATTTGTCCAAAAATATAATGATCAAGAGAATTGAGAAGAAATCCATATAAACCTTTCTCCACTTCAACAATTCGCCACAGGGGTCCAAGAAAAAAATGTTCAACCAATGGTCCAAATCGAAGTTAGCCGAAGAAAAATCTTAAAACTCAAGTTCGCATTGAGCCATGAGGATAATTGATGTTTACAAACTTTCATCATATAGAGGCCAAAAGAGGAGAGTAACACAATGAAATAATGTAGGATGGACAGCGTACATAATTTTTTTGATTCATTGTACAGTTTAAGCTAAAATATCAGCAAGTAAAAAATTTCGACTAACAGTTATCAAAGAAAGAGACGTGAGTAATAAATATTCAAATGGGGAGCATCTAGAAAGTCATACAATGGGTAGAGCCTAGGGTAAATATTGCTTAACCAGAGCTTTCCCAAAAGGACAAAATGATACTTATAGAATTCAATGTTATAGTCATCAAGAAAAACAAGACCATAAGGTAAAACAGATCCTAGACAAGCTTGGATCACAACTAAGTAGATTCCAAACATGAATGCTTCCTTAATCTTGTTTTCCGAGCTCCTCTTTTTTTCCCCATCACACCCATTACAAGATCATACTGCAAAAATATATTACAACACAGTATGTTAAGTTTGATCAAGTTTCATGAGCTGCACTACCCAGTATAAAAGTAGATTTATCTTTGTAGCCTAATTATTTATTCAATCTCTTGCATGCCGCGTGTCTATCCTGTGGCATAAACCTCTTTATCAATTCCTGGAGAGCCGGATCTTGTCCTTTAGTTGACATTAGATTAACAATACAGGAAACTGTAGATGCATCTGCGGAAAAGCCCTTTGCAACCATTTCATCAAGGAACACCAAGGCCTCAGAATACTTCTGCCTAGCAAGAAATCCTCGAATAATAACATTATAAGTGCAACCATCTGGAAAGCAGCCATTTTGTTCCATTTCCACAAAAAACTCTTCAGCTTCGTCCAATAGTCCTTTACAACAAAAACCTTGTATCATGATGTTGTACATCCTGACATCAAGATGTAATCCCTTGGAAGAAACTTTATTGAAAAGATCCCTTGCATGGTCCATCTTTTTATCCTTGCATAATGCATCAATGAGGATATTGTACTGGACTTGATTAATATCAAACCCGTTGCTCTCCATAGTTTGAAACAAGGACAATGCCAAAGCAATACTACCATTTTTGCAAAGGCCATCTAGCAAGATAACAAAGGTTAGAGTACTTGGAATTATGCCTGCAACTTGCATTTCGATAAAAATTCTGTGAGCGGCTGCACATCTACCAACCCGAAACAAGCCCTGTAACACAGTGTTAAAAGTTTCAACAGTAGGCTTCAACCCCCTTTGAGGTATTTCTCTAAAGAGATGCATAGCCTTGTCTATTTTCCTCTTCTTGCAATATCCGTTAATCAAAATGTTATGGCTAACAATGTCAGGCTGAACACCCATGTCCACCATTTTGTTGTACACTCTCATTGCTTCATCCATTTGGCCTTGCAAACAATATCCATCGATTAAACTACTGAATGTGACTACATCAGGACCCACCCCTCTTTCTATCATCACTTCAAGTACCTCCTCTGCTTCCTTTGCCTTCCCTTCCTTGGAAAGTGCATCCATCAACACACTAAATGTACGAACATTTGAATGAATGCCAGCATTCAACATCTCTTTCAACATTCTTTTAGCCTCCTTCCACTTGCCAAAATTACAAAGGCCATGAATCAAAGAGGTATACGTAATAACGTCTGCAAGAATACCTCTGTCCTTCATTTCTAAAAGGAGACTCACAGCATCATCGACCATTCCATCCTTGCAAAGAGTGTCAATGATCACGGAATACATTACAATGTCAGGTTTACAACTTCCCTCTTCCATTATCCTGAGCAATCTAAAAGCCGTGATAGTGTTGCCAGTTTTGCAAAGCCCATTGATAATCGTTCCATACATAGCCACGTCCGGCTCAATGTCTCTATTCCTCACTAATTTCTTAAATAACTCCATGGTTTCAGCAATTCTATCTTCGATAATAAGTCCATTTATGAGAGTGCTGAATGTAACAACATTAGGTGTATAACCCCGTTTGAAGAGACCCCCTAAAAGCGAGAAACCAAAATCGACTCAATTCAGGTGGCAGTAGCAGTTAATTGCAATACTCACGGTGTATAGATCTACCTCAGTGCCCAGTAACTGCAACTTGTCCAAATGAGAAAGAGCCGTAACGTAATTGCCCATTCTCGCAAGGCAACCCAAGGCTTTATTGATTTGGGAAATGAGTGGGAAAGGTCGCATTTGGGTCATGCGATTGAGCAACGCCTCAGCGTCTTGAACATCATTGGGCCCTGAATTTCGGTGTTTTCTCGGCACTATTTGGGGATTTTCTCGGGTTGTTTCAGGAGGAGGAGAATTAGGGTTTCTAGATTCAGGGAGAGTCTAAATAAAACGAAAGCTCCCAGTAGGAAAGAGAAGAAGAGTACCCTTTTTTGTGTGATTTTCAGATTTCACGCCTCTGATTAAAGCACCAATCCTTGCCATCTTCTCTCTCTCTCTCTCTCTCTCTCTCTCTCTCTCTCTCTCTCTGGCGGTAGTTGACGAAGATGATGTGGGTTTCACTGCCAAGCCAAGAGCAGTTGTTTCAAACACGAGGAAATGATGCTTCGAAAAGAAAAAGGAAATAGTACTAATTATTTTTGGTCATGGAAAGGAAATACTAGCAAAATTTTCAAAATTAGCTAATTGTTTGGTTTGAATGATTTTGGTGCTAGTTCCGGGCATACCCCTTTTTTTTTCCTTTTTCTTTTGGGATGTTTAATACCATTGGCAAATCAGTAGAATTTTATTCATATACAACCTGCGAATTCTCAGACCTCTTTTTTTTTTAGGTAAGATTATTCGTCTATTTCTTCATAAACTAAGATTTTCAGTTTTGTAATTTGGTTTCTAAAAGTTTTGTTAGTTTTCGTGTAAATTTTTTATGGTAAAAATCTAATGCTAAACAAATTTTAACCAAAAGCTAAAATAGAATTACGAAAAAATATGATTTCCAAAAAGACAAATTTGTTGGGTTTTTTTTCTTTTTGTCTTTTTCGATTTCTTTCAATTTCAATTCATATACTACATTTTTTATTTTTGTGGTCGAGATAGAATGCTTAATCCAAAAATTGATTCCATTTTTTTTTCCAGTTTTTTTGTTATTTGCTACAAGATATCTTCCATATCAATCCAATAGAGGTGCCCATCCGCCAGCCATCCAAACCAACAAATGCAAGAAAACCAAAACGAAAAAAAAAAGAACTGGAATTGGAACTGGGAAGAAAATGACTACTATTAAAAAGGATAATCAGTGAAGATCAACAAAATAAAATAACAACAGTGTCAAAACGATGGCTTTGCTTTTGGTCAACATAAAAAAAGATGGCTTTCCAAGATCGACACTTGTATATCTTGAGACAAATGGACCAGTTATGTCTTGCAATCGTATTTTTCAAGATAAATATGTTTCAAAATAAAATTATTCGATATCTGATCAACTAAATTTTTTGGCATAGATAATGTCCTCAATGAACGTTAAAAACCAAACGGTTCCGAGCATCAATGTCGGCTCGAACAAGGCCCAAATTGAACTGGGACCTTATCTACTCGAGAGGATTCAATTCCTTTTACTATTACACCAGCTTCAGTTCGATTTGGATACTGTTTTAATACCGTCCTCACATACCCATATGCCATCCTTACATACCCATGCACAAAAAGGAATTTCCAGTCAAAATACTCTTTTCAGTTCCTATGAGAACTGTAGGCCTCTGAAGCACAGATAACCAGCACCC
>BPLS01030902.1:0-15115 GCA_019656275.1 Rhododendron kiyosumense | reverse complement strand
TTATTTCTTTTCTGGCACGCCCGCACACAATCATTTGCCATTTGATTGAGCTAATTCAGCCCAAACAATTTTTGGCACGCCCAGTGGGACACAAAGGTGTCAAAATGCCAAGGCTTCGAAAGCAGTTAGGAACACCCATGGGTGATCTAGCGCCAGAAGAACAAGCTGTGCCAGAACAAGCACCAGAACTAGGAACGCCTACAAATCCTGTTTTTCCTCAATTGGCTTCAGAACTCGAAGAGCCTCTTTATGAAGAGCCCTCTTACGAGGCACCTCCTGAGGAAGTACCTCCAAGCTTCCAAAGAGGACAAGCCAGTGGCAAAGACCACGATAGAGAGGAAGTGTTTAGAGAAATGATGGTAGCTTTTCGAGAGATGGCTCAAACTCAAAGAGCCATGATCAAGAGCATGAGAAATAGGTTGCCTAACTTAGAGGCAGCAGGAAATAGCCCAGGGGATAATGGGCAGAACCATCAAGCCAACTCGAACACTCACCAAAGTTCCTTCGAAGGAAGGCTTGGAGAGGATGTTGGTAGAAGTAGAATGAAATCTAGAACAGGTAAAGAAAAGATGTATCCAGATGAAATACCACAATCTTGGTATGAGCCTGTGAGACCTCCAGAACCTGTCCTAGAGATTCCAAGGCAACCTCGTGGTGTTCACATAGGGGTTCGACGGAACAATAGAGAAAAACAGAGTATGAATCCTCTCTTCGAGCCCACATTTGGGGAGTTGGAGGATGATTCAGAACCAGACTTGGTTCATAAGCCTGAGAGAAGGGGTGAAAACCCACAACACCCTCGCCAAAAGGTCCCAACTACTAAGAATCCTCTCAAGACAGCTTATGGAACCCATAGGTCTGTTCGAACTAATGAAGCATTTGATGAAATGCAACCTACATCGTATGGGAGGATTCCTAGAGAAAAACAAGGGGAGTTAGACACAACAAGAGGAGTTTATGAAGATGGTTTCATAGGACCAGGGCCTCCTGTTGAAAATCAGGAGCAAAACTTCCTCATAGGCAATCCAGTACTAAGGGACCAAGTCATGGGTCTCATACAAGAGGTTTGTGGACCTCGAACTCGGGGGGTACAACCTCAAATTTATAGAAAACCATATCCAGAATGGATAGACACGACTTTCCAAATCCCTCGAGAGTTTAAAATCCCAGATTTTACCTTGTTCTTTGGGGATGGGAGACAGTCCTCTATAGAGCACATTGCAAGGTTTTCTGCCCAGTGTAAGAATTTGGCTCAAAATGGCTTCATGAAGTTGAAGCTATTCCCAAATTCTTTGTCTGGGCCAGCTTTTGCATGGTATACTAACCTGCCGCCAGAATCAATAACTGATTGGTTTCAGATGGAAGAGGCATTCCATGCACAGTTCTTCAATGCTGAGCCTGAAGTCTCAATGGCAGACTTAGCAAGGCTGAAGCAGAAACCAGATGAGAAAGTAGTGGATTTCATATCTAGGTTTAAAAGAGCAAAGACCAAATGCAAACTTCGATTGCCAGAGGCAGAATTCGTAAGATTAGCGCAAGATGGTTTAGAAAGAGAGCTTCGAAAGAGGTTTGACTCTACAGAGTTTAGAGACTTTGCAGACCTAACCTATAAAGTGGCTAGATATGAATCACTGTTAGAAGAGGATATGGACAGACATAATTCCTCTTACCCTACGTATTATAGGGATCCCAATTACGAGATAGATGCTGCAGAAATTATAGAGCATGATCCTTGTGTTTGTGAGCCTTTAATTCAAAAGAATGTATCCCTAGGACAGAAGTTCAAACAAAAGGAGATCACTAAAGTATATTCTTTTGATATATCAAAAGCAGATGAGATTTTTGATTTCTTGTTAAGAAAGAAAATCATCAAGCTGCCTTCGAATGTGAAACTTCCCACAGCAGATGAAAAGAATGGGAAGACTTATTGCAAATGGCATGACTCTTGGTCCCATTCAACTAAGTCTTGTAATGTTTTTCGTGACAGGATTCAAGAACAAATCAAGAAGGGAAGGATCAAATTTCCAGAAAAGATTATGGGAATTGATACAACGCCTTTTCCAAAGGTAGAAGAAGTCAACACCAATGTGCCCTCCTCACTGGCTCGAACTGTCAAGAAGTATTGGCAGGATAAGGAGGCACCAGTGAACATGAATGCTGTTCAATATGGAAGAGGCAGGCCACATGCTTGCTATCCTCGAGGCATGGGAATGAGGCCAACTCCCTATAAGCGAACCAGTGATGGATTGGTTTCACAGAGGTTCTCAGGTAATAATCATTTGCCCATGTTGGAAGCTTCATTTTTGGAGTGCCTGTGTGTAGGCTGCAGGGCCAACTATCTGGTTTTTAAGGACTTGGATAGGAAGGGCGTGAGTTTTTTCCCTAAGGAGATGGGAATGAAGAGATTGGCTCCAGTGCAAGCAAGGCCAAGTGACAGTAAGCCTTGGTTGGCACCTAAGAGAGATGTGCCCACTAGCCCTGTCCCAGCCATCCATAGAAGAGAGCTGCCACCTTCGAAGAAGGCCAACATTAGTCAGACAGATGAGGCACCAGGAGGAGCCACCCAAGAAGATTTCACTCTGGTGAAAGGGGTTCCTGATTGGTTTCTCAAGCAAGTCAAGCCTGATTTGTTCCAAGGGTACAAAGGCTCCAACAGGAATGAGATTAGAACTTTCAAGCCACCAGTTTCGAACTCTGGAAACTGGGTGTTGATCAGGGATCCTAAGTCCCAAATACCCCAGATGGTTCCATTGCTTTCAAGAACTCAGAAGAGGAAGCTCCAGAGGAAATACACGCTGTTCCAATCAGGAGAATCCTCGACGGGGGAAGAATCAGGCAGGGGACCAAGGCCTAATCCAAGATTCGACAGGGTTAAGAGGGACCCAGAAGAGTTTCGAGCCCAGTATCATGAGAGGGAGACTTTGAAGAAAGTAGCCTCTGCCATGCTCGAAGAAGATCTAGATCCACCTTCTCCCAATTCATTGGCTAGTTACCAGTCTGGGTTACTCGAAGCCATGTTGGTAGAACAAGAAGGGATCGAAGGAAGCTCGTCACCTATGGAGCTATCAGCACAAGAGGTTGAGAGCAAGGAAGTGAAGGAAACTGAGGCACTTGAACCAGCCAAAGAAAGGGCAACAATTCAATTTGGCCAGCAGCCAGAAGTGCAGGTGAATATGGTGTATCCATGCTCTATGGATTTCTTCAAGAATGGCCAGACAATGAAAGGCCAAGGTGATGCTTGGTCGAACTTGGACAAGCCAATCGACTTCGAAGAAACGCTGAGTGATGAAGAATTGAACATCATATGCAACAACTGCGACTTGGAAGAGGTGGCTCAGATTGAGATGGACGAGAACCTGGTATGTGAAATAGAGCAGAGTCAAGAAAGTTTGGAGGTAAGCTCAAAAGAAAGTGCTTGTTTTGTCCCGGAGTCCATGTCTGACGTCGAATATCCCTTGGTAATAGATTTAAATTATGTGGAAATTTCATATCCATTTAAATTACCTACTAATGCGATGAGACAACATTTACGTCCACTATATATTACTGCATATTTCGATGGAGTCCCACTTAACAGAATCCTAGTGGACAATGGAGCTGCAGTGAACATTTTGCCTTTCCAAACCTTGAAAAAGTTAGGAAAAAGAAAAGCAAAATTGATCCCAACCAGCACATCCATTGCAGGATTTACTGGGGAAAGTCAACATGCCAGGGGAATTATCTCCATTAGATTGGCGGTAGGAGGCATAGAGACTGATACTGCCTTCTTTGTAGTTGACACATATGCTAAATATAATGCTTTATTGGGAAGAGACTGGATTCATGTTAATGGATGTATCCCTTCTTCCATGCATCAGGAATTAATGATTGTTAAGTACGACAAAGGCAAAGAAGTGGGTGTTGAAGGAGTCAAAGCTGATCCACATCCATTTAGTGCCACAGCAAATTTTGCTGAAGCTGAAATGTACAAATCAGATGTAGTTCCTTTGAGTGAATTACTGCAAGCAGCCACTTGCCCAACCAACGAAATGGAACTGGGAGAATTGGCAGAGCTGAAATCAAAGCTGAAACAAACTGTTGATTATGAATCAGACACCCCAAAAGATGATGCTGCTTGGATGTAAGTCCAAGGAAGAGGTGGAAGAAGAGGCCAACTCTTTGGCTTTGGTAAGGTATGTTGCTTTGGGGATCGAGCAGAAGATTCAAGAAGATAACATATGGGAAGATGTTATGCAGGATGGTAAGCCTCATGAGGAGGAAACCCAGATTGCTTCTCCAGAACAGGTTGAAGCACAAGACCTTTTGGAGGAAGTAAGATTGGGGGATGAACAAAACCCCAATCCAGTGTTCATTAATAAACAGCTTGAACCAGAGGTGAAAGCTGGGTTAATAGCACTATTGAAAGCGAACAAAGATTGCTTTGCATGGAGTTACAAGGAACTGCCTAGATTGGACAGGGAATTGGTGGAGCATAGGTTGCCTATCAAGCCACAATTCAAACCTGTAAAGCAACCAACCAGGAAGATGAGTCCAGAGACCATTGCAGGAGTTAAAAAGGAGATGCAGAGGCTTCTAGATGCAGGTTTTATTAGAACAGCCAGGTATGTCGAATGGCTATCCAATGTGGTTCCAGTCCCTAAAAAGAATGGGACTATCAGGATCTGTGTTGACTTTCGAAACCTAAATACTGCAACTCCTAAAGATGAATATCCAATGCCTAATGTGGATACACTTGTGGACGGTTCAGCTGGACACAAGATATTATCCATATTGGATGGGCATTCAGGGTATAATCAAATTTGTATTGCAAAGGAAGATGTGCATAAAACAGCATTTGCTTGCCCAGGTAATATTGGCATTTTTGAATGGGTCAAAATGCCATTTGGACTGAAAAATGCTGGAGCCACGTACCAGAGGGCTATGAATGCCATTTTTCATAATTTGGTTGGAGGTTTTCTTGAATGTTACATAGATGATATCATTGTGAAGTCAAGTTCTAATGAGGATCATTTGAAACATTTGGAGAAGGCATTTCAACAAATGAAGCATTATCAGTTGAAATTAAATCCAGAAAAGTGTTCTTTTGGAATGTCAGCTGGAAAATTTCTAGGGTATTTAGTCCACAACAGAGGAATACAAGTTGACAAGAATAAAGCAAAGGCTATTATTGAAGCCAAACCACCTTCTACAAAGAAGGAGTTGCAAAGGTTTCTTGGTCAATTAAATTTCCTTCGAAGGTTTATATCTAACACTGCAGGGAAAACTAAAATCTTCTCGTCTTTGTTGAAATTGAAGGAAGGGGAAGAATTCAAGTGGTCCAGAGAGCATGATGAGGCCTTCGAAGCCATCAAGGGCTATCTAGCCAGTCCTCCTGTTTTGGCACCTCCCATCAAAGGAAAGCCAGTGAAGTTGTATTTAGCTGCAACACATGACTCAATAGGAGTACTGTTGGCTCAAGACAATGAGGATGGCAAGGAAAGAGCAGTTTATTATCTTAGTAGGTTCCTAAACTCCTGCGAATGCAAGTATGCTGCAGTAGAAATTGTGTTTAGCTTTGTTTTATGCTTCCAAGAAACTCAGGCATTATATGTTGCCTAGAGTAACTTATGTTATTTCTCAAACTGATGTAATTAAGCACATGCTTTCGAAGCCAGTGCTTAGTGGGAAAATTGGGAAATGGATAGTGTCTTTGATTGAGTTTTGTCTTGAATATGTACCACAAAAGTCAGTAAAAGGCCAGGCATTGGCCAACTTTCTAGCTGATCACCCAAATGAGCTTGAGACACCAAAAGCGTTGGAAGCTACTGTGGTCGAGATCAAGCCATGGAAATTGTGGTTCGATGGGTCAAGAACAGCTCAAATGGCTGGAGTAGGCATAGTTATTGAATCTCCCCAAGGGTTGAAAACCAAATATGGTTTTCGACTGAATGAGGGACAATGTTCCAATAATCAGGCAGAGTATGAAGCATTGATCATAGGGTTAGAAATTTTGCTTAGCTTAAAGGTGAGTGTTGCTGAAATCTTTGGAGATTCTCAATTAGTGGTGAATCAGTTGAATGGACAGTTTAAATGCACTAGTCCAGCGTTGATAATTTATTATCAACAGGCCAAGAGGTTGATAGATCAGTTCTATATGCTCACTTTAACTTATATTCCCAGATTCTTTAATGAAGAAGCTGATGAAATAGCCCAAAGGGCATCTGGTTTCAGAGTTCTAGCAGAAGAAGAAAAGGAATTTTGTCAATTAACTTTGAGAAAATCTTTGCCCATGCTGCAAAACAGAATAACTGGTTTCGAAGTTTTAGAAGTTAATGTCCCTACTAGTCAAAGTGTTGATTGGAGGCAAGCATTGATTGAATATTTGACCAAACCAGATAGTATTGCAGACAAGGCGACCAGATTGAAAGCAATAAACTACATAATGTACAACAATGAGCTATTCAAGAGAGGGATGGACGGCCTTCTGTTGAAATGCTTAAACAAGGTAAGTGCCTTTAAGGTAATGGCTGAAGTGCATGAAGGAATTTGTGGAGCACATCAAGCTGGCATAAAAATGAGATGGTTGATAAGGAGGTATGGTTATTATTGGCCTACCATCCTCAAAGACTGTATAGATTATGCAAAAGGGTGTCAAGCCTGTCAAAAAACAGGTCCACTCAAGCGTTTGCCAGTCACAGATTTACAATATGTGATAAAACCATGGCCTTTCAGGGGTTGGGCCATGGACATGATTGGGATGATTTATCCTCCTTCATTGGAAAAGCATAAGTTCATTTTAGTGGCTACTGATTATTTCACCAAATGGGTGGAAGCACAGGTTTATCAGGAGGTAAAGCAAACCCATGTTATTGATTTCATAAAAGGAATCATATACAGGTTTGGAAGCCCTCAAACGATAACAGTGGATAATGGTTCCATATTCGAAGGGAAGCTGGTAAAGAACTTTGCTAGTAACTATGGAATTTCATTAATATATACCAGCACTTATTATGCTCAGTCAAATGGTCAAGCAGAATCAACTAACAAGATTATCAAGAGGGGGATTCAAAGAATGGTAGATCAGAACCCAGAGGTTTGGCATGAGTTGTTACTTGACACTTTGTGGGCATATAGAAATACAAAGAGGACTAGCACGGGTACTACTCCATTTGCCTTAACTTATGGACATGATGCTGTGTTGCCTATGGAGATTACTGTAAGATCTCAAAGAGTAGCATGTCAAAATAATTTGGATACAGGGTCTTATCATCAAGCCATGCACATGGAGTTAGAAGACATTGATGAAGCCAGAGTAAAGGCTTTAAATCAAATCATGTTGCAAAAGGCAAGAGTAGCAAGGAGTTATAATAAAAGAGTCACCCTTCGAAGCTTTGATGAAGGAGACCTTGTATGGAAGGTTATCCTTCCTATCAGGGATAGGAGGTTAAAAAGGGATGGATTAGAAAAATGGGCGCCAACATGGGAAGGACCTTTTCAAATCGATAGAGTGTTGAGAGGAGGAGCCTATCATTTGAGAAATCTTGATGGTTATGTTCATCGAAGAAAAATCAATGGAAGACATCTCAAAGCTTATATTCCATCAATATGGGAATCCTTTCATAGAAGATAGCTTTCGAAGGAAGGTTGCTGAGGTTTTCCATGGAATTGGGTTATTTTTAATTCCGAATTCGGAGCATTGGTTGTTTAGCGGTATGATGTCAATTGGTTTTGACATTTAGGAGTTCTTTTCTTTGAAGTTCTTATATGATTACATTTCAGCCAATGTGTCATATTCGAAGCTATGAAAGAGTCAAGCACTGCCAACCAAATTTTCATTATATATATGGAGCAACTAAACAAAAGAAAACCCAAATGGGTTGAAACAGACCCAAGTGGGTCTGAGCAAAATAAACGCAAACAGATCCAAGTGGATCTGAACAAAAAAAAACCCCCTCCGGCCCTAAAAAGCAAAAATGAAGATCACAGTTGATCATCACAGTCCCAAAGGAGAATCTTTAAGAAGATTTTCCCTCCGGGGGATTTTTTGCTTCGTGAGCCGAAAGGACGAATGAGAGATCATCCCAGGTCCTAGCCAAGCAGAGACGTGAAGCTGTCTCCACGCACACCAGCTGGCTTCGAAGCTGTTCGACCTCGCTTCGAAGGGCCTGGAGCTCTGTTTGGATCTCTTTCTTGAGCTCCGTAAGCATGTTGGCTAGCCTAGCAATCTCAGCTGCAAGGTTGACAGAAAGAGTGGGCTGACCAGCGTCCATGGTTGGATATGTGGAGTGGGAGAGAATGAAAGAGAGAATGCACCGTCCGGTTAACACATTGGTGTATTTATAATCAAACGAGTACAAAGAATCTGCTTCAGTGATTATGGGCATTGATGAGTGGAAATACGTAAGGTTCAGAAGACGAAGGGTCTGAAAACGTTTTGGACGGCATGCCTCTTGATAATTAATGGGTTGCAACTCACAAGGAGACGGCTGGAAAGCCTCGGGAAATAAATGAGTTGGATAAATTAATTTAGACCGCGTGTGGTTGGTTTTCGAAGAGCTAGCGTGTTTCAGCGTTGTCAACATTTGTTTAT
The DNA here is from genome assembly GCA_019656275.1 of Rhododendron kiyosumense. Classification (NCBI taxonomy): domain Eukaryota; kingdom Viridiplantae; phylum Streptophyta; class Magnoliopsida; order Ericales; family Ericaceae; genus Rhododendron; species Rhododendron kiyosumense. The sequence goes on along the minus strand of BPLS01030902.1, from coordinate 6,546 downwards.
TCGAGGGCTGCGAAGCAGAAGCCCAGTCAGGATAAAATAATGCAAAGTGCTTGTGAGGAAAATTTTTGTTTCTGTGATTTTCTTCATGCTTGTTACGTCCACGTTAGTATTTAGCATCAAAAGTAGAATGAAAACAGTAGCGAGAGGCTAAATTACCAGTTCATTGGTCAAAACCAATACTGAAAGCGTAAACAAGAATAAGCAGTTTTCATTTTATCAACTCGGAAGGTTACAAGTGGATTACATTGAGAAACCTATCTAAGGATTCATTACATTTGAATAAAGGATTACATTGAGAAACCTATCTAGGGTCTATTAGTATCTCGGAGCTGGGTCCCTAGGGATCAAAGCTGAGTCTCTAGGGATAATCCAACTGAGATACAAAGACTAGGACCAAGCTTCATTGAGACTTGATCCAAGTTCCCTACCAGTTATTGGTAGGGATATAGAGCTCCTAGAATCACAGTTGGAAGCTCATAGCTCCATAGGTAGGTAGGTGGGCTTTGAAGACCATTATTGGTTAGAATCTTTGGTCTTCGAAGCGACCGCTGGATACAGCCACATCGTAAGAAATGATGTGGCTATACCCAGAAGCCTTAGGGTGTAAGGGAAATCTCGTAAGAAATGGTGTGGCTATGTTTGGAGGCTTTTTCTTCAGAAACAGGGGAGGAGGCTTCATGGTGGGTTTCTTAGAAGCCCTAACTGAGAAGCATGGTTTTGAAGTTGCTGAAAGGAGAGAAGGCGGAGGAAGAAGATGCTTGGTAAGTTTTCCTTTTCCCAGGACCTTTATTTATACTGATGAGCTTGGGAATATTCATTTATGGCGCTTAAAGATATGGTAGGTGAAGCGTTGGCACAGTAGTTTTTCTGAGTAATGGAAGCTGGAAAGCAGGATTTGAGTTAATTGTGGATGTACTTGCCCAAAAGAATCGAATATTCAATGAAAGAATAAAGTACACACTGCGTAAAGTTACAGGAAAGGACTAGTTACATTACAAATGGTAGTTAGTAGTCCTCGAAGGGAACTAAAGTTAGCATCCAAAAGGGACGTGTGAGCTGCTCTTCTCCTCTGTTCTTCTCGAAGGGAAGGAATAAGTCGTGGGAGCATCGACTCATCCCTTAGTGCTTCACCCTCAAGCTCTGGGAAGCCCCTTGAAACTTCAGCTCTCTCTTCCCTAACTTTCTCCATCTCTTCTTGTAACCGTTGCATTTTCTTGTCAAGCTCTGAAAGCTTATCTCTTCGAGCCTGATATAAAGATATGCGAGAGGCGGTCTCGAGGGCTTTGGCTTCTAACTTGTTGGCTTTTTCGAAGGTCAATCCAATGCTCTCGGACAAGAAACGATTATGAGCAATCAATTCACTGAACTGCTTGAGTTGCTCTTGGAGAGTGGAATTGATTGACATGGGAAGGTCTTGAGAGAGAAGTAAAGCTTGTTGGCACACCTCGAAGTGATAGGTTAAACTATGTTCAATCAAAGTGGGAAGTCCTAACTGATTTAGAGTCCTCAGAAGACTCTTTAATGTCAAGACTTCTTCCTTCGAAAGAACATGTTTAAGACTAAAAGAGGGCAAGAGAAGAGGTGTGGACGGGCTCAAGAGTTCCTGAAGGCTTTCCAAAGGGTTAGAAGAGATAAGAGGAGTGGGAGTAGCTATTTTATTACAAAATTCTTCCAATTGACTTTTAAAGAAGGATATGTCAAAAACCACTAAGGGCAAGTCAATTGGAGAAGAGGAAGATGTGGGATGGTCTTCAGGAGGAAGAGCCATGCCTGTTGCCTGCATAAGGTTTATAAGTTAAAGATAAGTTGAATGAAAAACAGGAAATGAAAGGTACGACTGATTGTCAAGGGTACCTGATCAGAGGAAGAGGCTGAACTGGAGCCTTGATCCTCAGCACTTCTAAGAGTATGGCTCTTCGAAGCCAAAGTAGGGTCCATCCTTAGAGGTCCCTCCCCTGAAACCGATAAGGGAGTGAGGGGGAAGTCTCTCTGAAGGATAGGAAGGGGCCCCAAGGTCCTCGAAGGGGCCAAGCTTGTCAATACTTGTGCAAAGGTTGGCTCAGTAAGGAGTGACAGCAAAGTGTGCATGTCAATATCCTTTGCAGCAGAGTCTTTCTGCACAGAAAGAGCTTGAACAGGAGATGCCTGCAAAGGACAAAGAAAAGTTAGAGTGAATCCTTTCACAAGTTCAAAAGACGAATATTCAGAGGATACCTTGTGGGGGACATCTTCTGACGTTTGGCTTAAGGGCTCTATCACTTCTTGTGGAAGGTAGGGAGCAGGAGTTAGCTCCAATGCCTCAACAGGAGGTGCAGCTTGAGCCTACAAAGAAGTTAACAGTGAATCACGAGCACAAGACACATGAGAATGTGTGTAGTGTAAATTGACTTACCTCTTCTGGGGAGGAAGGTCTTTTTGGAGAAACAGGCCTATTGGGAGGAGTTGTTTTCCTCACATAAAGGAGGGTCTCCTTCACTTGCTTTGTTTCACCTGGTTCGAACTCAAAGATTAGAATAGAGTTCTCTTACTCCTAAGGGAGTACTAAACCATAAATGAGAAAGGATTGTACTCTTGGAGGCCAGTATCTCTGTATCACTCTCTGTTTCTTCATCACTGGAAGAAACCTGAGGGCCACGCTTCCTGGTGGTCCTTGTCCTCTTCGAAGCTGATAGGAAGGGGATAAGAAGGTGACTCAGATAAATATTATGACAATTTAAAGAGTAATTGGAAGGAAGGAAACCAACCTGGAGGTGCAGCTGAGGGCTCAAGATAGTGCTTGGTGGGAATTACTTCTTTGGGTGGAGAAGTAATTTTTCTTCTCTTCGAAGCACTTTCTGAAGAAGAGGGGGCTCCTGCAGTATTGAGTGTAATTAGGTTTGGTTTCTGCAGAAAAGAAGATGTGTTCAGGGACACTTACCTCTTTTTTGTGTTACCCTCGTAGATTGCCTTCTTGGTGGAGAGGGAGGAACGACCATTGCGATTGGAGAGGCTCCAACTGGAGTCAATTGCTGTTCAACTTCGCCTCCAGCAATGTCTTCGATCCCTCCAGCCAGGCCAAATGCGTTGTCAGAGGAAAAGGAGGACGAGTCATTTTTTCCTCCATGACCAAACTCAGACTTTCCAAACCCAATGTGGGCTAGGAACTGTTTGTAGGGTTTAACCCCTGAGAGGAAAGAGCAGTTGGAGTGCCATCAGCTATCAAATGCAGGGGTGGTGCGCACTTCGGGTTCCCTGAAGTCCTGAGTAATTGTCCTCCTCAATGCATTTCGGGCTTGAGCAAACCCTGTTAGAAAATGCTCGGCCGAGATGGGTGATCGTTCAGACATACAAATATTGGCAAAGCCACAGCAAGGGGAAGGTATGCCTTGAACAAAGTCCAGCTGTCTAGCAAATTGTGCAGGGCAGTACACTTCTGCATGTGCTATGGACTTAAGGGTGTTCGACGAGGAAATAAAGATCTCTCTGCTCGTCAGAATGTTGCTCCATGCTTGGAGAGCTCGAGAAGATTTTCCTTGTTTATCCGTCAGGATGTCGAACAGCCATGTTGGCCCAACAAGAGTAGAATAGGGATTGGGCCATTCCCTGTCTGACGCAAGACCAGCAAAGAGGCAGAGGTAGTATACCAAGGTCTGTGTGGAGCTATCCTCTGGGTGAATGTAGTTGTCACCATGAACGTTGGGCGTCTCAACAAGGCCAGTAAGGGATGTGGGTGTTTTGAAAGGACCCAACTCAGGGAAGTAGGCATGAAGCCATAGTTGAATAAACCATTGGGGTCCTCCCTGAGAGTAGTTCAAACCTTTCTGATAAAAATCGAACCCAGCTTTGTAGACGTGACCAAGGAAGAAGGAGGCGAAGTCGAACTCTTCACCTCTAGCAAGTGCCAGTGCTACCGGAACAAATTCATTCATCACTCTTTTTCCAGAGTGGCAGAAGATGTGCTTGCAGAGGGTGTAGAGGATGTAAGCAAAGAACTCTGTCTCGGTTACTTCCCCTACCAATTTCTTTTCCCTAATGCAGAAATGGGAAAAAGCCCCGTTTGTAGCGGTCAAACGAGTGAAGCCCTCGGGAGGATGATACTCCTGGGTAGGGTCAAATTGGGGGCCATACGGAATGAGCCCCAGCATTTGGGTGACATCCAGAACTGTGGGTGCCATCATGCCACAGTTAAAGCGAAAGAAGTTGAAGGATGGGTCCCAAAAGGCCAAAGCGGCCTGAATCAGAGAAGGATTTTGTGGGACCCCCCTTCGAAGGAGGGTAATAATTCTTTTCAAACCCACCTTCTCTAAGTCGTCCGACTTCGCAGCCAACATACGGGTGGTCCATATCTTCCAATCCTTGTCCAATGTGGGCCAACAGGAGAAGGATTTCTTTGGGAAATTTTGCCAATCGAGGCTCGAACATGCCCGGATTTCGGCATCCCCTAGTCGAGGATAATAAAGAGAAAACCTAGCAGGGATTTCTCCTATGAGTTGAGGGCCCAGGATGTAAGTACCTTCTTCGCTAGGGTTTGGAATGAAGACCCTGGCGTCGAGGTAGGGCTCTCCGGTCGGTCCCGGTGTTTTTCCTGAGACGAACCGCCTCAATGCCAGAGAGGGAGTAGGATGTTCTGAGGCTGTGAGATCGCTAGAAGAAGCCATTGATTCAATTTGGTTTTAGCGGTGTTGGAGAGAAAGAGGGTTCTGTTCTTGAGAGATTTCGAGTTTGGAAAGTTTGAATGCGTAGAATGCAAGGGGTGGTTTTGAATTAATTCCGCTTTTATACTCCTGCAGGTGGGCTAGGCCTGTAGTGGGCCCGTACCCTGGGGTCCGCTGAGATGGGTTTTTGCTCTTTAAAAGAGTTGTTATTGGAATTGCTATTTTAATAGTGAGCCCAAGTTCTGCGTATTGGTAAAAAAGAAGGGGGAATTTCATTAAACAAAAACTGCTACTGGATTACAAAATTAAAATTTGCGTATTTACACAAAAAGAGCAAAACAAGGGAAATCCTAGTTCCTATGAAAAGAAATACAAATTAGGCCTTCGAAGGGCCTGGGTGCTGAGAAGTTGCCTTTTTGTTCTCGAAGTAATGAGGAAAGGACCAAGTAACAAGGCTGTGGAACTTGTTCCATGCAAATTGGAGGAATTTCAACTCCATTTTCCTCATTTCTTCTTTGGAGTCTGACTCCAATTTCTTCTCCAGCAGAGGCCTAAAGCGGAGCACCAATGCTTTGGCCTTCCTTCGAAGCTGAGCCTCTTTTGTGGGACGCTTCACTTGTCGTCTTTTGAAGCGCCTTCGAAGCTTTTTATCTGCATGGCCAGGTACCACTTCGAAGGACTCAGCGGTGAAGTTCTCAATCTGGTCATGCAACTTCTCAATCCTTTCTTTGGCAATGGCATAATCTTGAAGGATTTGATCGAAGCAATACGCAGCAGTATTGGCTTCGAGCCATGACTTGATCACTGGTAAGAAATCCAGGAAACAGTGGATTTGATAAGAAACCGCGGAGGGAATGGAACATAGTACCAGTGTTTCACAAGCCCATTTGAAATTGGTGAGTGGGACTTGTTCTTCCAGGATGTGGATATCCAGGAATGAGAAAGCTGCAAGGAGCTGCAGAGCTTTGCTCTTGTCAGTAGGATAAATGGAATAACCGTATTGCCATTGAAAATGAGGAGTGTTGACGGCAAGGTTATTCACCTCAGTGAACCAGTCGGGTTCTTCAGGAAGAGGAACCAACTTATTGGTCTCTTCGAAATCAGCTGGGAAGTGTGGGGTTTGCACCTCTGTGAGCTAAAGGGTTTTTTGGGCTTGGGCCATGCGTTTGAAGTCGCAATAGGGGGCAGGCCCAAGATAGTTTTCCTCTTGTTTGAGGAAAGGAGAAAATTTGAGGGACGAATAGATTGATTCGAGCATGCCCATGTGAACGGTGTCGTTACCGCTCAGTGGCAGGAATTGGCTCGCAAAAAGGGTTCGAAAGTGATGGAATCTATTAGGTGTGGGGTCAGGTTGATCGAACTTGACCAGAATGGTGCCAGTAGTGGTGTTAGTGGAGTTTTCTTCCCATGAGCCCCAGTTGGACCCATCACACGAATTCGAACGGGTCAACGAGGAATCCCAACCCGTGGGAGATGGGTTGGGGGTATGGAATGTTCGATCAGAAATAATTTTGCCTGCCAACATTCGAGGGGAATTTGGAGGAGACATTTGGGGAGAGTAAGATTGATGATCAAGGTTATCTAGAATGAGATTGATTTCTGGAAGAGAGTCCATAAACGTAAGACTTCTTGACAGAGAAGACTTAAATTCGAAGAGGTTTATGAGGGGTAATGTGATTCGTTAAACCCTATCATTAACTGCCATTTATAGGAGAATTATTGTAGCTATCTTTGGGAAGTTCAATGGACGTGCATGGGAATGAAATCCTGTCATGCTTCGTGCGTCCGAATTTGAAGGGACATGGGCAGAGAACGTGTGCCATTAACATTTATTTAGCATAAATAAAATGTTAATGCGGGGGGTGTGTTTACATCCTGAAAAGTGCCACCCAATGAAAAAATTCCACGTGGC
>BPLS01030899.1:24622-36014 GCA_019656275.1 Rhododendron kiyosumense | reverse complement strand
CCCAAAGACAAATGTCCAGCCCCTTTTGCCACGTACCCCACTAAGTAGAAGCTGTAAAATCCCCATTTCACCCCAACAAAACAAACACTCAGAAACCAACAATCTATGGGCAAAATTGTCCAAAAGGAACATCAAAGTGGCAAGCGAAACCTTACCAAAAGTGGTTCTTATTTAAGAGGAGGAGTAGGATAGGATAGGATAGGAGATAGGATACGAAAATGGTGTGTGAAGAGTTGAGTAATAAATTAGTGGAAGGAAAAAAAAAAAGTGGCGAGGTGTTTTGGGGGTGGTTTTGGTTTTGTTTTTGTTTTTTCCCGTTGGTAAACGGCGTGGGTGTGTGAGTTTTTGAACGCGTGGTTTTTTTTTTAAATTTTTTTCTATTTTGCCTTGCGGTGGACAGGTGTAATATTGTGTTGTTTTTTTTTTTTTCTTCTACTATTTTAAAAAGTAAGAAATCTAGAATTTAAGGATTTGAGGTCTGAAATTTTTCTTCTACTATTTTAAAAAGTAAGAAATCTAGAAATTAAGGATTTGAGGTCTGAAAATTTTGAGGCTCAAACAGATTTCTATAATATATTGATATTGATTGATGTCTATTCTACTAATAGGGAAATTTCAATGATCACCCTGATGTTTTCATTAAGTATCAATGAAGAGAAATCATGGAAAGTATCAATGGAGGAAGAACATGAGAATTGAAGAAGGTGGGAAGGAATGTGAGCGTGTCTGGTCACGTTGGGATGAATGTGAACTCCACTGGGAAAATCCTTGGGGTTTAACAAGCTTACTTGACACTTTGGTAATTCGGTTAAATCTGACTTGGTTTGTGTAGCGGCGATTATGTCCTCTGTATTGTTTTATATTAGATTAGAGAACGTGCGTTGTGATTTGTTTTGTGAATTTCCCAATCCCGCTAGCTGGTGTCCAGTCCAAATAATTGCATCTTCTAGGTCCGTCCAAGATATCAAGGTGGATAAAATTTGAGAGCTGATTTGTGAGAAGATTATTTAGCTTAGCACAGTGCGACTATTCGCAACCCTTTATTTTCTCTCATAATTCACTACATTTCGGTAAATAGTTGTTGAAAACAAAATTATATTTCGGTAACTATATGTCGAAAATATGTTCAACTTTAGGAAAAACAACTGCCAAACATACATTTTCAGTAAATAACTGTTAAAAAAATATTATATTTCGGTAATTGAATGCTGAAAATGTACAATTTCGGTAACTAACTGTCGAGTATAATTGAAAATTTTTAACGGGCTATGAAAAAAAAAATAAACGGCTGCGAATAGCCGAGGCCATAGTTTTATTCTACGGATTTGGTCTTATCAAATCTTCTACTTTAGCAAAGGGCAAAATCCACTTTGACCCCCCTATGGTTTGGGGCATGTGCGGATACACCCCCTATGGTTTAAAAGTGTGCACATAATCCCTTGTGATTGTAAAAATATGTGGATAGACCCCTTGCTGTTATGTTTTCCATTCATATTAACGGACACAACATTAAAAGACCAATATACCCTCATCCTCTCCCTTGATTCTTTTTCTTCCTTAAATCTAACCAATCCATTCCTTATATACCAAAAATTGAATCCGAACTGTTGACATTGTAGAGTTTGACAAGTACTACATCCATGTCAAAATTCAAGTTGATCAAAATAAAAATCTCATGGTTGAATTGAATTTATTGTGAAATTTAAATTTATCAAGAATTAGATCATTGGGTTATTAATGTCTGATCGAGATAATGTTATATTCTTTATTGAATACATTATGAATGACTTAGATTAGAATCTAGAGGCGTGTGAGATAAACATCCGTTAATATGGATAACGTGACGGTAGAGAGTCTATCTGCACATTTTCAAAACCATAAGAGATTATGTACACACTTTTGAACCATAAATGGTGTATCTGTACATGGCCCAAAACAGGGGTGAAAGTGGACTCCGCCGTTTTAACAAATGCACAAAATTGGGGGTTGGAGGGAGGGCCCAGGATTATTATAAGATTGGAGTTCTCCAACATCCATTTCTATTTCCATTCCATAAATTAATGGATCCATTTCCTACTTTCCAGAGCAAACCTTGAGCTCAGATCTTCTTTCCTAAATGTATGCTCGGCCAAATCTATGGTGGTGAGGTTCCTTTCCGTGCTTCAAAAATTAGCTTCTGATCATCTTGTTCAAGAGTAATCTTCTTAGCTTCTACATTTCCCTTTCTAATTTCCATGTTGTCTACATCAAGAGCAATCATCATAGACTGTATCAAGATTCTTGGCAATGGCACATCTGCATTTTGAGCCTTTTTCAACAAACAGCTTAATTATGTGCATCTTTTCTCTCACCTCTCTTGACAAATTCTTCCAGATAATGCCAATCCAATAGTTTGATTCATGGTTGAAGGTCGAAAACATTGAAGCATATATTTGTGTATTGTAAACAACGGTTGACATATATTTTATCTCCCACTTAGCAAGTTCATATTTGCATAATTTTTTTCGAGGAACCAGAAACATATTGCATTCATAATTAAAGGTTAGTACAAAGACACTAACTACCCGAAACTACATTAAAGAGCACCAAAAAAACATGCCTCCCAAGTACCATAATCTTCGATTGCAGAATGCAATGCAATACTAATTAGCTTATGAATTTTGCACAAAAAAAGTAGTCAAAGCTTTATAGCATCTATTTCCCACTGATTTTGCAAAAGTGAAAAAGCTCGTGCTTGAAAACAAAAACTTCATAGAACCATGGGGCAGCACTGGCTTTCTCCTCCTAGGCTCCTCCAATTGTCAAAACAAAGAGTGTTTGAGACTATCAACATGGAGAGAGCAGTGATCATACTGTCATTTGACCCTTGTCCTAGTCTTGACACATTTTCGTCTCCCCTCGTCTTGTTTTCTTGTTTTGACCATCTTATCCCTCCGAAGGTGGATAGGTCTTTTTCTTGTTTCGATGTTATTGCCCTTTCGAAGGTGGAATCTATTGGACAAGAGTTTGGGTTCCCTTGTTTTTTGGTTGAATCCCCTACCGCAAACAAACCCTGCACAAGATATGGATAAATCAGAACATATAGGACGGTGTGCACACCAGATTTTCAATTATTGAATGCTATGGAAGGATGTGTTGGTCAAAGTAGCAACTTTCAGAGTTTAGTCCTGAATTGAAAAAGAACTATTAAGGCAAAAGGGTCATATCTTTCCAAACAACCCTGGACCGATATTCGATATAGCTTAATTTTTGCATAGTCTCCTAACAAACATACTTTTTAACATTAACAATGTTGATCATGAAAGCAAGACCCGCAATATACCTCATCAAATGCGGGTAAAGTTACCCTCACTTTTAGTTAGGGTAAACAAAATTACTCTGAGCCTGCCAACGGGAGAAAGGTGAATTACCTATATTACGATAGTGTCCTATAATATTACACTACATGTTTTGTATGTTCGTATTTATCAAGCTTCTTTTTAGATCGGTAAACTTTACATCTTTCTTTTCTCCACTCCATTCTAGTTATCATAATGTGAATGACCTAAGTCTTCACTTATAATTATTATTAAGTTCGTTTGAAAGAAACAACATACTAACCGAAAGTGATGGATGACGTGTGTGTGTGTGTGTGTATATATATATACAGTCATTTTCAAATGAGGAGATCCTTATTTTATTTTTGTTAAAAAAAAGGACCCCTCCATTTCTCCCAATTTCCGTTCGACTTTCGATGATTTGAGCCCCTCAATGTGTTCAGAACGTGATTTTAAGAGTACCCGCGAGGAATCAACAAAAAAAAATGACCGAAAAAGGCTTCATCCTAGCATTTTTTATTTGAACCGTTCAATAAAAAATAAACAAAAACTGCTCGGATGATAGAAGACTGAATTGAAACCATCCCGGTTCGGATGATAGAAGGCAGAATTGAAACCATCTGGCCCTGGGGCCTTATCTCTTTTGATGGATTTAAGAACCATTGTAATTTCTTGGAAGGAAACTGGATTTATAAGACCCTCCCAATCCCATGTAGTGTGGTGGACCTTTTTCTTAATAACCTGGGACAGAAGTGTGTAGCAACTCTTCTGTGACTGAATCTAGTACCCAATAGCGATTTGTGGAACAAATAGATAGTCTAAAGAGGAGGAATGGAACAGAAGGAAACAAACAGGAGTGGGCTTTAGTGGCTGCAATATTTTGGAGGGTTGTGGAACTGGAATGACTGTATTTCAATAGCTCCACTTCCGAATTCTATCTAATGACTTGCTCTTATCTTTTGACAACTGAAAAGAAAGAAAGAAACCTATTTCATACCTTCTCCAAAACATTGCTGAATTTTCTCAGTTGAGACACCTGGTTTACCAAATAAAGAAAAGAAAATAAAAACGTATTAGTCATGCATACAAAGTACTGAGCAAATTGATCTGAGCTTATGCACGTAGTCATTTATACCTCGCAACATATTTCTCACGGAGGTTCCACAGTATAAAGTCTTCTTTGTGAGATTGCGTATCGATTCCCAGGGAACATTAATCGGGTTTCTGCTTGATTCATCATCAGCAAAAACCTGTATGGAAGTTACAGTGGATTCAGCATAACAACCTAAGAAGATATAATGATTGAAACTATATAGTGAACTAGAAGAAACTCAACTCATTAGTTTGGAAGTATGTTCCATTAAGTGGAAAACTTCCTCTCATTGCTCTCTGGCAGGGTATCTGTTCGTACTTCATACATGGTCTTACGAGTCACTCTCTCTCTCTCTCTCTCTCTCTCTCTCTCTCTCTCTCACCACTGTTTATTTCTCTATATAATTCAGTAACACGAATTACAACTAGAGAACTAGAAATGATTAATGCATGTGACTTTCTCCCTCACCAGCAGGGTTCCAGAGACCATTCCTCTATCTTGCTCGGCTGCATCTGCTTTGAGAGACCTGCTTTCAGAGGTATCTGCACCTTCAACTATTGGGAGAATTCTATGAATAAATTTGTAAGTTCGTATAAGAAATCAGAGTATAACATCTCAAAATATTTGGAACACATGTAGGCTACACTTTATCTGTCCCCTTGTCGATTCCCAAGATAGTGGTTCCAATGTTTACAACTTGCAATGGTTCTTTGTTGCACCGATGATATTCCAGATCATAACGAGCATTCATATGGATATAGCACGAGTTCTCATTAGTGGTCAACTTACATTTTGTGGACTCACTAGATAGTGAAGGTTTTTTTTTTTAAATCAAACTTCTCATTAGAGATTTCACCTGTTGTCCATATAGCAAGTAGGTATGGATACGTGCAATGAGGTCCTTCACTGTCTTGCTGCAATACCGCCAATAGCAACCGAACTCAGGATTGATAAAAAGATACAAATGCAGTAGATGGGTAAAGCTACATACCCTTTCTAGAAGAGGGTGTGAATTTGGAAGCACATAGTTGCACTAGAAAAGATATCATTAGAATAAACCGCAAGCCTCTACAGTTATGTAAGTGCAAACAATAAGTTATGAAAGTGTTATCCACACGAAGGGTCCGTTTGTTTGAAGGGACTAAAAGTGAAGTGATTGATTATCTCATATGTATGGTGTAATCCCTTCAGAGCAGTAGTGATGAAATTAATAATGTCGCACCCACACGGTAGTGTATATTCCATACATTCTGGGTTATATATTTTCAATGGACATTTACTCCGGGCTGTAAAAAGGTTAAGCAAATCAGAGACGTGGTTCCCTTGGATACATATGTAGTCCAATCTTGTCAAACAAATGGGCCCGAAGATTAGTGTCCTGCCAATGTTATGCTTCAAGTTTTACATGAACAATATCTCTCCAGCTCTAGCATTGGGCATCAGTCCATATAACAACACAAATTACATTGGTTTTTACACCACATTCATTTTTAGTCATACAGTTATCACAATCTTGGAATAAACATCTTTATATTTGAATAGAATGTGCACTTACACAATGTGCTCCGTCCTCATTTTCACAAGTGCAGAAACTGAAGCAGCTTTTCGTGCTTTACCAGTAGCTTTTGACGTGTCAACCACCACATCTTCAATAGCTACCTCATATGTTTGTTCGCATTCAACCTTGCTTTCCAGAGGTGTGATGAGGCTTTTTGAACATGATATTCTTTTCTCTTGCAGTCTCGCCTGGGCATTGCTTCTACAGAATTCAACAATACATGATATGTAGGGGTTCGGATTATCTGGACCTAGACAACACACCTGGTTAGGCTCCTTTTTCCTGCGCCGGAAGATCTGCAATAAGTCACTAGGGCGGCGATTGCCCAGTGACCCTCCGACGATCAAGTTAGATGTAGGGAGAGTGAGTTAGGTCAAGGATTAGGGTAGAATGACATACCTCTCACAATGAGCATCCCTTCGTATTTATAGACCTAGGTTAACTTGGCCCTCAAGCCAACGCGTGGAGATCACGCTTTGGTAACCGCTTCTGGCAACGTCATTCATGACGTAAGGGAATAAAACGGTTACGGAGCACATGACTTGATCCAAATCATTGCTGTTATGATGAATCTGACAAGGGCCCCATCCATCATAACTGCCTCGATCCAATATCTTGGATAACACCGAAACCGAAGCACAGTCCCGAACGAGATACCATACCAGGGACCAGGGGAGATTGGCACTCTTCGGACCTTCGGCCAGTCCTGCTGAGATGCTGGTTCGTGTATGCGGCTCGGTTACCGACATGATAACCAAAGCCACCACAATAGCCCCTTAAGACCCCTGGGGCCCCTAAACTCCGCTTCAGGGTCTTGATCCCTTAACGAGCCACTACTCCTTCTCTGAGAGGCATCCCTGATAGATGGAGAAGCTTCGGTGATTCCTTCACCAACCGCTTCTGGCAGCAAGAAATCCTCGTGTCAAACCCACCGGGGCGCTGGGAAGGCAAAAAGCTGCCTCGACACATGCCACGTCAGTCAATCAGTACGAAACGTCACCTCAGGGACACGTGTCATGAAGCCAATGGTTCGGCCATATGGCGCTCTGACTTCGGTTCTGAATTCCTAATACTAACCATCCGATGAGGACACGTGTCAAAGATCGGACGGCTCGGTGCACGACGCTTCGTTTCCCGCGCATCGGATCGTCTCTCTTAATATAAATAGGGGAGAGAGAAGGAGAACGGCAGTTCAACCCTCCGCTCTGAAGCTCTACGCCGCCGCCGCTCATTTCCGCCTGTGAATCAACGTTTTGGACACTTTGGACGTGAAGCAACGCCTGCATTTGTGGTACGTTGATTTCCTCACTTTAGTCTTTGCTTCTAGATCAGTTTCTTCGACTTTTTCGTCCTTTTTAGTGCGTCTCATGATCGAGCCGCCATGCGCCGCCCCTGGCTCGTGGCGGCGCTGGGGATTTTCCAGCGTCGTTCTGGTTTTGACCGAGGCCTAAATTCTTCCCGAGGTCTAAATTCTTCCCGAGGGCTAAATTCAACCCGCGACCTTAGGATTAGTATAGACCCCCGGGGGCGCTCTCCCCGAAGAAGAATGCAGAAGCTTGACCAAGACCAGTAGGTTCCAAGGAGTAACGACCATTCTGTCCCGAGCGTTGAGTCTTCCTGCCTTTCCCTGAGCACATAGCTAACGGGTTTTTTGCATGTCTTTCTTTGTTAGGTAGGGGCGAATGGTCGTTCAGCTCTCCTTGAGCAGTTCCAGTAGCTCGGTCCCCGCTGCTGATATTGAAGAGATATTCGCCGAAATCCGGTCCAACGCCTTCTACCGAATCCCCATCGACTCGATCGAGCCCTACGACCCTCGGACAGCCCCACAGCAGAGGACAACCTTTGACCCGACGATGACAGGTGCACTGAGCACTTCAAACCAGGGGCCGGGGCCGTTCGCCGATGCCCCAGAGGAAGTTCGAGGACGAAGAAGGCCAATGAGGCCGTGTCCCTACCGGAACCAATATTTCAATGGTTCGGCGGCCGCATACGCGGAGTTCAAACGGGTCTACAGTGTGCCTCACGACGTTGAGGTTCGGCTGCTGCCAAACAATGACCCCAGGGATTTGCCCCACCAAGAGGGAGCATTGATCTTTCCCCTCATGGCTATAACCGAGGGAGGGATCAGGTTTCCTCTTCACCAATTCGTCCGAAGGGTCCTCCGAACCCTAAACCTCACTTCCTCCCAGCTCACGGTAAACTCGTATAGAATAATTACGAGTATAATAGAGCTGAGGAGGCAATACAACCTGACCTTTGGGTTAGAGGAGCTCTTCAGAGTGTACCTCCTCGGTGTCAACCGAGAGCACCAGCGATACTACTTGTCCTGCCGCACCGGCTACGACACATTCCTGATCGATCACCTGCCCGATTCCGAGGAGTGGGCCGATCTCTATGTCTCGGTCACCGGGAACTTTATGTTCGGTCCCGGGGAGAGAGCAGACACAACCACCACTGTTCCATTTGAGAACGGAGCCCCAGGTCGGTAAATTCTTCCCTTTGGTATATTTCTTCAATACGTAGTTGTATTTCGCTTGTTGTATTGACTTGCCTTTCTTTGCTGTTCTGCTATTGCAGCCGAGGGTGTCGTTGCTGGGCTTCGGGAGAGAGCTGTTCGGGCCCGAATCACAGCTGCCTTTGC
This sequence comes from Rhododendron kiyosumense, assembly GCA_019656275.1. NCBI lineage: Eukaryota > Viridiplantae > Streptophyta > Magnoliopsida > Ericales > Ericaceae > Rhododendron > Rhododendron kiyosumense. The sequence goes on along the minus strand of BPLS01030899.1, from coordinate 27,405 downwards.
GATTCCGCTCGCGAACCGGTACGCCCCTAACCTGCTCGGTTATGTGGCCTCCTACACCAGCTTCCTGAAGAAGAAACTGAGGCAGCAAGGTGTGCCAAGGGCTGGTAGGGGACGAGGCAGAGGGGGGATCGGGACCGAGGACACCGAGGGCAGCAGCTCCGGACCTCGAGGCACAATCCGACAGGAGCTTGACCGGGACACACCGGAGAGGACTGGGCTTAGCGACGAGATGAGCGGTCGCGGAAGAGAAGTCCTTAACCTTCGGCGCCGAAGGCCGGCTGGCCGATGCAGTGTTCCAGCTAGCACTCCAGGGGCTGGGACGTCGGGGACCACGCCTGCGTCCCCAGAAGGGCGCCCAGAGAAGCGGGCTCGGCCAGAGCAGGCTGAAAAGACCCAGGCAAGGGACAAGGATCCCATTGTCATTGGGGAGGAGGACGAGGAGGAGGGAACCGATGGCGCGGGAATCGACTCCGAGGTTCAGACCGCAGCCAGGGAGGTGGTATGGGCCCCGGAGGTTCGTCACTATTCCGGGCGTCCGATCACCCATGCTGACAGCGCCGCCAGCAACATTGGCACATCGTTCGGTTTGCTGTGTTCCTGCGTTCTTCCTCGGGACGCCAAAGCTATCAGCGGCAGGACCGAGGACATAACCGGGGAGATCGCACAGGCACTACTAGCTGTAAGTTATCTTTCATATCCTCTTGTGGCATACTGAGCAGTATTCTGTGCTTACTTTATTCTTCTTTCTGCTGACAGGCCGGAGCTCGGGCTTAAGTGCTGAACGACCGAAGCAGAGCCCGAGAGCTGGAGATGGAGGAATTGAAGCGAGCGCTCGCTAAGAGAGAGGAGGATCTGAAAGCGGCTCGGGCATCTTGTAAGCTGTACCAAGCCGACTTTCAGAAGAGTGAGACAGAGCGGGTGTCACGCCCCGCCCCGCAAAACGACACCCATTGTGGGCCCGAGTCGGTGCGGCCACGTGGCATTCCCAATTGCCAACCAAACAATCATTTAACAACACATAATAACTCAGAATAAACCAGCGGAAGACTTAATATTAATATTAACAACAGAGTCGACGTTATCCGATAACTTTACATGCTTGACAAACTAAAGTGCAAAACAGCCTTTTTCAAAACGAGTCGATTACATATACAAAACAACTCACTACCACCGACACAATCAACAGCCTCAAAGCCAACCCCAAAACGCCGACTGGTAGTGGACCATCCTACGAACGCTCGCTATCTGGCAATCCAAAGGAAAACCAGGAGTGTGTGAGATATAGAATAAATCCAATAAAACTCAACAGAAACAACCAACAGAAACAACCACATTTATATTCACAACACATGCAGTGACACGTCTGCCACATCCCATGTACCCAAGGTATTGTGTCCCGCACACCAAGCTCCCGTTCACCGTAAATAGAACGGCACGGCCCACGACAAGGTGTGACTCACTCCACAAACCTTATACGGGTACAATCAACACACACCAATCACCAACCATGCACACTAGTAACTAACCAACCATAGCATGATACACAACCAACTAGTTAACATCTTATTGGAGATGTAAGATATCAAACACACTCACCTGTGAGTCGACCGAAGTATGCCAATTTACGGTTTTGGCACCTCCCGATTACTCAGCTCGTTACCTAGCCACACGCTTAATCGTATTAGTAATGTGTTCAACGAACGATCAACACAAGAATAACAAGCTAATAACAAACTAGACAATAGCCAAAGAATAACACACATGAAGTTCAACACAAAACAAAACTCCCAAATGAACAAGATATCCTACAACCAGCCTGTTTTTAAATGACTGTAGCATTTTATAGGATCATAGTTGGGTCATAAAACCACCACCACTAGAAAGTAGACTTTCAGTACACCAATATCGATATAAAGTTTGTCCTAAATAGATTTCAAATGACAAAGTTACGACTGTTCAAAGATGCAAACTTAGGAACACAAATCTGCAGTTTCTGCAGAACAGCCTGTGATCGAAAGCTCACTAAAAATCACATACTCAATCTTTTCCATTACTTCTAACACCAAAACATCACCAATTGATCAATGCTTAAAACTCAAGAGAACCCATAGCCAACAAGTACACTTAACTATGACAGAATTGATGAATAGCATAGCTCTAAACCTGCCCAGATTTCCAGATTTGACAAACCAATAACTTCAGAACAGAAACTGATTTTTCCTGGAAGTAACTAAGGCACAAAACTTACTTATTCAGAAAGGTATGTAAGTCTAGTTTCAGAATCAAGAAACGGTGCATAAAACCGACACCCGAGCAAGAAGTTATGCCCATTTTACCAACACGTGTCTGTGCTGTCTGCACAGACGCGAATCAGACACCAGAACAGTCCGCGAATTTTGTAGGCCAAAATACTTCGAGTTATTTTCTGAAAATTTAACACAATGCAATAGACTCACAGACGAGTCTTCAGGATTTTTTTCAAGAATTTATAAGATATCTAGATGCCTTGAATAAATTCGTCAACACAGGACAGATTACCAACTTGTTAAAACACAGTCATGCATGTTCATCATATCCACGAATTTCTGAAATAAGAACTCAATTTCAACCTCAAAAACCCTCTCCCATGGCTTCAATTCAGAGCATATTAGATGCAGAACAAGAACCCTAGCATGAGAAACATGAATTCAACAATTAAAAGATGAAACTCACCAAAATAAACTTCAATTCAAGGTTCTCTAGATTTTCCCCTTATTTTCTCTTCTTCCTTCTTCTTGCCGTTC
>BPLS01030899.1:0-24612 GCA_019656275.1 Rhododendron kiyosumense | reverse complement strand
CTCTCTCTCTCTCTCTCTCTCTCTCTCTCTCTCTCTCTCTCTCTCTCTCTACGTGTATCAACGAGGGAAAGAAACAGAACACGTACTCAGTTTGATAATCTCTAAGGAAAATTATTGTGTGCCAACAAAACCACAAGCTATCATGTTCCAACTAACAAATCACACACAAGCCCTCACGCTTCTAATGTATGCAATTTAACCCCGTGACGCATAATTTAATTAAATACGTGAATTAAAATATCAAATATCCGAGACGGGTGCGACAGCGGGTGCTCGCTGAACGCCGAGCTGCCAAAGCTGAGGAGGACGCGGAGACTCTGCGGGTGACCCGAGCCCGAGAGGTTGAAGCGGCCAGAGACAGAGGCTACGGCGAAGGCTAGGACGCGGCCGGCGTGGAGTATAAAAGGCAGGTTCTGGAGATCGAGGGGGAGCTTCACAGAGATCGCTTCATGGACGGGCTGCGCTTCGGTCATGAAGCTCTTCTGAGCAGACTCGACCTTCCGGATGATTCCGAGCTCCGAGCCTTGCCCCAGCCGCCACCCGAGGAGCTTGTGCTTCCCGAAGAAGAAGAGGAAGTACAAGGCCTTGGGAGTCAAGCTGATCCCAACGCCGCAGCTCCAACCGAGGGCGCGTAGAATAGTTGTAACCTTCTCTTTTTTCTACTTTGTTTGGATGGCTCCAGCTTGTTGGAGTTTCACTGTTTCAAAGCTGTAATAGTTGTGGAGGACCGGCACCGAACAGTTGGTTGAGCCAGGTCCTTCGTTAGGGTTTTTAACTTTCAGTAGAATCAACCTTTGGTTTCCGTTATGAATGAATGTCTCTTTCTTGTGCACTGTTATGTTTGCTTTTGCTATTGTTGTGTTGTATCGATGCCCCTGCTTCGGTTATGCTTCTGAAGCGAACATATACCGAAGGGTTTTCGGAAGCATGATCCGAAGCAAATCTGAGCGCAAGAGACGGCGGTTGAAAACCGAAGCTGTAAGTTTTGCCAACGTGAGTGGTCGTGGTGAGGTGAGAACGCGTGAGACGAAAGTACCACTGGGGGACTTGAGGTGCGTCGCGAAGGGATAAGGCCGCGGCCATAGGTTCGGGACGCAGCAAGCCCGAGCGGTGAGAGACTTTGATGAGTCGGTGTAAGGGGTTCGGCGGAAGCCGAGTGTCCTTAATGCGACTAACCAGAAGTGCAATACGATCGAAGAGGCCGGGTCGACTTGGTGGGATTTTTGTCCAAGGGTGTCACCTATTAGAGGACAAAATCTCAGAAGTCTGCGTAAAACGGTCCAATGAAGAAGAACCGAGTGGGAGTAATTGAATCAGCGTAAACAGATAACACTAGTAAGACATAGGCAAAGATGGATTTTCATTCAAACTTGGTGGGATGCTACTATTACATAGGCGTACTGCCTTTAACTTTTCAATGAGAAGAAATACAAGGAAAAAATAAACGGGCTTCGGTAACGGAGCGCTTAGCCGTAGAACTTTTTAAGGTTGTTAGCGTTCCATGACTTAGCGATAGGTGACCCATCCAGCTTTTCCAACTTGTAGTTCCCTGAACTGAGATGTTTAAGAACTCGGTAGGGACCCTCCCAATTGGGCATTAACTTCCTCTTCTTGGACTTTTCCACCACCTTTTTCCAAACGAGATCATCTGGCTTGAAAGACCGAAGGCGGACGCTTCGGTTGTAGCGCTTGGCAACCTCCTGTTGGTATGAAGCCAGCTTGATCCGTGCATTGTCACGCTCCTCTTCGGCTAAGTCAAGATCTGCAGCGATGTTGGCATTGTTGACTGATTCGTCAAAGTGTTCAGTGCGGATGGTAGGGAGCCCGACTTGGATGGGGATGACAGCTTCCATGCCGAATGCCAAGGAGAAAGGAGTGCGACCAATGGATCGCCGAGGTGTGGTGCGATAGCCCCAGAGCACCCTGGGCAGCTCCTCGGCCCATTTGCCCCGCCGAGATTCAAGTCGGCACTTGATTCCGGATGAAATCGCCTTGTTTGCTGCTTCAGCCTGCCCGTTGCCCTGGGGGTAGGCTGGGGTAGACGTGTCCCATTAGATGCCGTATTCGTCAAGCAAGGCTCGGTACTTCTGCCCTGTGAACTGCTTCCCATTATCTGTGATGATGGCGAACGGTACACCGAAGCAAGAGATGATATTCCGCCAAACAAAACGGATTACATCGGTTTCCTTGATAGTGACCAAGGCCTCGGCCTCGACCCACTTGGAGAAATAGTCGGTGGCTGTTAAGAGAAATTTGAATCCTCCTGGAGCAACCGGGAGCTTGCCTATGATATCCATGCCCCATTGGGAGAAAGGCCAAGGGCTGGTGAGAGGACTAAGACCCCGCGTTGGTTGGTGGATAATTGGGGCAAACATTTGGCATTTTTTGCAACGCTTGACGAACTCTTCAGAATCCTTTTTCATTGACGGCCACCAATACCCCTGAGAAATGGCCCGGTGGGCGAGGGACCGTCCACCGGAGTGGCAACCGCTGTCGCCGGCATGAAGTTCTTCTATGATGCCCGGGACCTGATGCGGATGTGCGACCAATAAGTATGGCCCGGTAAATGATCTTCGGTAAAGCTTGCCGTTGGGATTGAGCCAGAAGAGAGCGGCCTTGTTTCGCAGTCGGTGAGCATCTTTCTTGTCGGTTGGGAGGATGTCGTCGCACAGGTAGTCGATAATTTTGTCCATCCAACTTGGGCCGAGGTCAATGTTGAGGACCTCGTGGCTCAAGACTTCAAGCTCGAAACTGGGCTTATCGATGGCGCTGAAGGAGATAGATCGATGTTCCGAGGAGGAGCAAGCTGAAGCGAGTCCTGCGAGTGCATCGGCGTGGGCGTTCTGTTCTCGGGCGATATGCTCGACTTGGATGGCCTTAAAAGACTTGATAAGCTGCACAGCGGAGCTGAGGTAGGTCCTCATTCGGTTGTCCCGAGCCTCGTATTTCGCCGACAACTGGTTAACGACAAGTTAGGAGTCGCTATAGACCACAAGTTCTTCGATACCGAGCGCTTGGGCGGTTTTGAGGCCAGAAATAAGTGCTTCATACTCGGCCTCGTTGTTGGAGGCGAGGAAGTTTATAGAGACGGAGCTTTCATGCAAGATACCGGAGGGGGAGAGGAGTACGATCCCGGCGCCAGCGCCTCGGCTATTGGAGGCGCCATCGACGTACATCTTCCAAATATCGCCATGGAAAAGCTTCCAGGCAGAGCTTGGGGTTGCCTGGGGGAACGCTTCCGGGCGTTGGGGCGGGGTTGAAGTAAGAACGTCCGCTGGAGTGAGTTCGGCGATAAAGTCGGCGAGGACCTGAGCTTTGATAGCTGTTCGAGGTTGGAAGTGGATTTCGAAGTTCGCAAGCTCAACTGCCCATTGTGAGATTCTATTAGAGAGATCGGCTTTCCGAAGGAGAGATTTAAGGGGGTATTCGGTTAGGACAGTGATACGATGTGATTGGAAGTAAGGTGCAAGCTTCCGGGAGGGGGAGACGAGAGCGAGCACAAGTTTTTCCAGGGGAAGGTAACGTGTCTCAGCAGGAGTCATGGTTTTGCTTGAGTAGTAGATAGGCTGGTGCTCCCTTTCTTCCTGGCGGACGAGTACTGAGCTTATTGCGTGGAGAGAGACAGCTAGGTAGAGGAACAAATCTTCCTGATCCCGAGGGGTGACCAGAAGCGGGGCCTTAGAGAGATAAGCTTTCAACTGCAGAAGGGCCCGGTCACACTCCTCTATCCAGGCAAAGCTGCGCCGGCTTCCTTTCAAAAGTGCAAAGAATGGTTGGCATTTATCCGATGAGCGACTTATAAAACGATTTAAGGCGGCGGCCATACCGGTTAATCGCTGAACGTCCCTTTTGTTGTGAGGGGCGGAGAGTTGCTCGATGGCGTGAATTTGAGTCGGGTCAGCTTCGATACCACGTCGGGAAACAAGGTGACCGAGGAACTTCCCGGAGCTGACTCCGAATACACATTTTTCGGTGTTGAGGCGGAGCTTATGCTTTTTGAGGACTTCGAAGACTTCGGCGAGGTGGGCTAGGTGGTCGCTTGCACGCATGCTTTTGACCACCATATCGTCGATGTAAGCAAGCATCGTGTCTCCCAATAGGCGTTCGAACATCTTGGTTATCATGCGCTGGAAAGTGGCACCGGCGTTTTTCAGGCCGAAGGGCATGACAAGGTACCCAAAGATACCGTGGGGAGTAATGAAAGCTGTATTCTCAACGTCGCCTTCTCTCATGGCAATCTGATGATAACCTCGGTAGGCGTCCAAGAAGCTTAGTCATTCGTGGCCGGCTGTGGCGTCTACGAGCTGATCAATCCGAGGAAGGGGGAAGAAGTCCTTTGGGCAAGCGTCGTTGAGATTGGAGTAGTCGACGCAGACCCGCCATTTGCCATTCTTCTTCTTCACCACTACAGTATTGGCCAACCATTTGGGATATTGAACTTCGCGGATTGCCCCGGCGTTGAGGAGTCGGTTGACTTCTTCGATAACCGCCTCGGAATGGGCGGGAGAGGACCGACGTGCCTTTTGAATGACCGGACGTTTGCTTTGGTCAACGTTGAGCTCGTGGCAGATGAAGGATGGATCGACCCCGGGCATCTCATATGGGGTCCAAGCGAACACTTCGATGTTCCGGTGAAGAAAGGCCACCGTCTCGTTCCGATCAGTATCACTGAGTGAGGAATTGACAAGGAAGAAACGGGAACCGTCTTCGGTTATGGGGATGGTGGTTACGTCCTCAATGGTTTTTTCGTCGGCGGAACGACCGACGTCTTCCAAGACTGGGGCGTCAGGGACTTCGATAAGGTTAACCCGGGAGGTCTGTTTGCTACTTCAGACGGCATTTACATAGCACTTCTTAGCCGCAGTTTGATCTCCATATAAGTCTTCTTGGCGTCCGTTGTGGCCGATGAAGCGGACCACTTGGTGATAGGTAGAGGCGATCGCCCGAAGCCTGTGCAACCAAGTGCGCCCAACAATTGCGTTGTAAGGGCTTGGGACATCGACCACCACAAATTCGATGTCAAGGGTTACCGAGCCGGCGCGAACTGGAAGGGTGACTGTGCCGATGGGCCAGACTGGTGCGCCATTGAAGCCGATAAGGGGAACTTCGGAAGGGCGGAGGTCGGTGTCCGGAATCTTCAGATCCTTGAATAGAGAATAATACATGACTTCGGCCGAGCTGCCTTGGTCCACGAGGACGCGTCGGACGTTAAAAGTCCCAATGCGCAACGTGACGACGAGGGCATCGTTATGTGGGAGCTGGACGCGGTCGAGATCTTTCTCGGTGAATGATATGGTCCACTTTGCGCCGCCATCGATCCTTGGGCGCTTTGGTTCCGGACCGACGAGCATGACCTGCTTGGAGGAGGAGGCCGCATGCAGCTCGTCTCTGAGGAGGCGAGCGGCTTCGGAGTTTAGGGGGCCGTGAATAACATGGATCGTCTGCACTGCTTCCTCGGTGTTCGTGTCGGCACGTTGTGCCCGTGCCATTGTCTTCTTCTGGTCAATGAAGTTGCCGAGGTGGCCACCGGCGACAAGCTGCTCCAAGTAAGCCTTGAAGGGCTTGCATGCGGTTGTGAAGTGGCCCTGCTCGTTGTGATAACTGCATCAAACGATGGGGTTCTTGATTTTCCCATTTTCAGTGCCGAGCTTTTGATTTGGGAAGGAGAAAAAGGGTTGATCCTTTACTTGGTCGATGATGCGATAGATAGGAATGGTGAAGACGGTTTTCTCAGCGTTGAAGTCACTTGGCTTCGGTCCTCTCCTCTGCGACTGCTTGATATTGTTGACCTATTTCTTCGGCGTTGCGACAGGTGCAGAAATCGGTGTGGATACCGAGGTATTTGGGGGCTTTGAACTTGTGGACTTGCCGATGCCTCTCTCCGCCTTGGATTCGATGAGCTGACACCAACCTTCGATACGGGTCATAAGATCCTTCATGGAGTTAGGTTTATGGCGAGCGAGGTCGTCGTAGACTTGCTCGTCTTGGGAGGTGAGACCCAACTTGAAACCGCGGGCGGAGATGACACCGTCACAACCCTCTATTTCGTTAAATAGTTCCCAGTAATAGCCGGCGTATTGCCGGAGCGTCTCATCGCTGCGCATGCCGAGGGCCAAAAGGGAGTCGATCTCTTTCTCATGCTTGTTGCTTGTGACGAACCGAGCCATGAAGGCGTCACAGAGGGAATTGAACGAGGAGATCGACCGAGCAGGGAGTTGATTGAACCAGGTGAGACCCAGGTTGCCGAGGCTTGCAGGAAACACCTTGCACAGGAAGGCATCATCCGAAGGTTCATTCCGAAGGAATAGCGACATAACGAGCTTGTACTGGATGAGATGGGTGTAGGCCTCGGTTTTGCTGTCGTACTTAGCAAACTTGGGCTGGGTGAATCCTTTGGGTGGGGTGACCGAGTCGATCTCCTTTGTGAAGGGGGAGGTCGTGAGCCGTGTAAGCCGCGCGTCGCGATGAGGTCGGATCGAACGGTCAAAACCGTCTGGACGCTCAGTCGCTGTGCGCTTTGGTGGGATAAGCTTGTCCAGCTTGTCGCATTCCTTCCTCTTGGGTTGGACGCTGGCCGACTTTTGGGGGGAACGCTCACGGCGATTCCTTCGGGAGCTATCTCGAGCCGAAGGCTCAAGGCGCTCCGTGATTGGACTTCTGCTATGGGCGCCTGCAGGGTGTGAGATGATAGGGCTCTTAGCTCTGGAGTTCTTCAGGCGCTCGTGATACCCCCTGGTTTGGAATTCCACAAGGCCGTCATCTCCCCTGGCTGCCCTTGTGAGCCTAGGAGTATATTCTCAGCCTGTTTTGCCCACTCGGACAGAGTGGGTGGAGGAGGCGGAGACGCTTCCGCCACCGAGCCTTTCGAAGGCGGATGGTCTCCGTCGAGGCTGGATGGGGGAACGGGAGCGGTCCCTGCGGGTCGCGTCCTTTGCGGCTAGGGCCTCCGCCGGTCTTGGTGGTTCGAGACGATCCTTAACTGAGGGGCGGGACCGATGCTCTAGCGGGTGAACAACTTCATTGCTGCGAGGGGGGCTGTGGTGGCTCCTTCGTCCGCCACGACTTCCGGAGGAACGAAATGGGGAGATCTGGAGAAGGTGTTTGATCTCCGCCAACTCGTCCCGGACGTGCTTGTCGCGCTTCATCACCGTTGTGAGATCGTCGATCTTCCGCTCGAGATGGTGGATGTAGGTGTGGAGCTCGGAAGATGAGCCTGGGTCAGGAGTTGAAGCTCCAGCACCCACTCCGACGGATACATGGGTCTTTCCAAGGGCAACGGCTCCGCCGGAGGCCGGGCTGTGGTCCATGAGGGAACCGAGCCCATGAACGGCGCCGCCGTGTTGTGCTTCGTCGACTTCAACCATCTTCGATTTAGGAGCAAGGAACGGGTGTGGAAATGAGTGGCTAGATCCCCAGCAGAGTCGCCAATTGTAGGGGTTCGGATTATCTGGACCTAGACAGCACACCTGGTTAGGCTCCTTTTTCCTGCGCCGGAAGACCTGCAATAAGTCACTAGGGCGGCGATTGCCCAGTGACCCTCCAACGATCAAGTTAGATGTAGGGAGTGTGAGTTAGGTCAAGGATTAGGGTAGAATGACATACCTCTCACAATGAGCATCCCTTCGTATTTATAGACCTAGGTTAACTTGGCCCTCAAGCCAACGCGTGGAGATCACGCTCTGGTAACCGCTTCTGGCGACGTCATTCATGACGTAGGGGAATAAAACGGTTACGGAGCACATGACCTGATCCAAATCATTGCTGTTATGATGAATCTGACAAGGGCCCCATCCATCATAACTGCCTCGATCCAATATCTTGGATAACACCGAAACCGAAGCACAGTCCCGGACGAGATACCATACCAGGGACCAGGGGAGATTGGCACTCTTCGGACCTTCGGCCAGTCCTGCTGAGATGCTGGTTCGTGTATGCGGCTCGGTTACCGACATGATAACCGAAGCCACCACATGATACATTAGCAAATCCACTTCTACAAAATACAAGAGGATTAAGAATCATACCTTTATATAGGCTCTTGATGACAACCTTTGTATGATACTAATCTAGATATTTTTAGCAAGGGTAAAGTATAGTTAACCTCCTCTAACTATGCCTTGTATACACTTTACCCCCTATAACTTATTTTTGGCACTTAACCCGTCTAACTAATGGAAATGTTTCTTCCGTTTTGATTCTGTTACAAAATGGATGAAAAGGGTCACATGCTCTCTAATCTGAAAATTTTAGACGTTCTTGCCCTTTCTCTTCTCTACACGTATACAAGCGTACATTTAGCATCACCAATGTATCTCTCTTCTCTACATATATCGTCGTGATCTGGACTGGAGCCGATACTCGCAGACTTTCGATTGCATTTCAAAGCAAGTTTTGTCACCACATCGAACTGGACGAAGGGTTAAGGAACCGAAGAGATTAGATCGGCGTGGGTGTGTAGGTAGAGGAGGTGGCGGCTGTCCCTTGATCCAGCGGCAGATGAGGGAGTACCATTTTCGATAGCTGGAGGAGAGGAATCGGAAGATGCAGGCTAGGCACTTGTCGGGGAGGGTCGAGATGTGATCATCATCGAAGGAGACTACAAGATCTGTGATGAGATTGTGAGGTGGTGGTGAGTTGGCTTGGTCGTCGTGCATTGGCAGCGGGGAGATTAGGACCATTAGTTTGAGTTTGGATTTGGAGGGGTGGATGGGAGGGGCAGCGGGAGTGGAAGGTGCTTGGCTTATCCACGGCGGCGACTGGGTCACGATAGGTGGACCTGAGGAGACCTCGAATTATTCTCTCAGGTTCCTATGTCCAGTTGCAAGAAGAAAGGTTCCAATGTTATCTGGTTTCTCATCACCGGTAACATTCCATTGGGCTCCAGTCCAGATCGATGTGTAGGGTTTTGCCAAAGGGTTGGTTTTCATCTGTTTCGTAAGTGTTTTTGAATAGAGGGCAAAACTGTAACTTACTTTCTCTCTGTTATGGAAGTCGATCAGTTAAGTATTTCAATTAGTTAGATGGGGTTAAGTGCCAAAAAACGTTAGAGGGGGTAAAGTGTATGCAAGGCATAATTAGAGGGGGTTAATTATAATTTACCCTTTTAGTAAGCCATTGGGAAATCACAATCAAGGTTTATTTTTCTTCCTGAAAAGTTTATACTTATCACTACCGTAACATTTCTATTTTTGGCTACATTGGAAGAAGATATCCAACTTTCTTAAACGTAGTAACTCCACGATGGACACTTGATCCTTTATTGCATATCTTGCCTAGTGTGGATTGTAGAAAGGGATTTAAGGGAATCTAATTTTTTAATTTCAAGGACACCCTTAACTATTACATTTTGTTAACATCACTCCCTCAACTAAAATCTCATTAACATGGCCCCCTCAACTTTCATTTCCATCGACTACATCCCATTCATCCAAATGTGTTTACAAATGTTAACATTTTGGATGGGAAAAAGGTAAAAAGACTAATATACCCTTATGTATGTATATGACAGGAAAATTAGGTTTTAGGAGTTGCACACATTTCGATTGTCTCCTCCTCCTCCTCTTCTCTCTCTCTCTCTCTCTCTCTCTCTCTCTTTCTCTCTCTCTCTCTCACAAACACACACACATGCGCCACTATGGAACTAATTCTAAACCCAGATCGAATGCCTATGTAATGCCCCGATTTTTCGACATGTTAATTAAATTATTTTTAAATGATTTAAGAATTCATTTAAATGATTTAAGAATTCATAAAATTGATATATAAGAAATGAAATTTTATTAAACAGAGTTTAGCAGCGGAAAACCTCAAATACCAAATTCAAACCTACTTTGTTGTCTTACAAATCAACAAATGAAATAGAGTTTGACAATGTGATAACACTTATGAAAATTTAAATAAAAGTTTATCAAATAAGCAGAGCTTCTAAGGGTATGGCCTCCAAGGCTCAACAAACTCCCCTTCCTCGGCTGGGAGGTCCTCACCCTGATACGGATCATCTTGCAGCGGATTTTGCTCTTCGGTCTCTTGATTTCCTGGCATGAAACGCCAGCCCAACGGCACTTAATGAGTTTTGAAACTCAGTAGATAATTTCAACCCTACTAACCCCTTACCTTACAATTAGCAGATCAATAATATAATAATTCATGATACACAGAAAATACAGAATAATAACACATCGTCTTTTTCTTTACTATCCATCATCTTACATGAAATCTAAGGATCGTCTCCACGAGATCTTTTCCTCCCACATCCACTAACTATGGTCGTGTCATGGAAAATCCCCCCTTGCTTGTCCTGCACACGGGGTTCTAAATGAATTCACCTAAGTTATGTACCTCGTATGAATTCATTTAGGATCATAACAGGGGGCACGATTACCCTTTGGAACTTTCCATGGCGTACCATACATTAGGGTTGCCACCATTCCTAAACCACTAACTATGACCGTGTCATGGGACAATCCCCCTTGCTGGCCTTGCAAGGCACGATTACCCTTTGGAACTTCCCATGGCGTACCATACGTTAGGGTCACCAAAATATCATCACTGGGCCCCGCAGGTAACCCATTTCAACACAGGGCCCCATAGGTTACCCTTGCCATCACCATGGCTCAAATCACAATCCACACACTCACACTTTCAACACTTTACCAATTTCCATTTACTTAACATCGTCTACGTGAGTCACTACTCGTAACCACCCAGGAACCTATTTGTCCAATCTATCAGTACAACAACATTTCACACACTCTAACATTTTTACGAACATGCTAACAATAATTAACCATGGGATAAAAATAATCATGCGATAAAACTACTCTTACGAATACATTAATCATGCCATAGAATTTATCATGCAAATACATTAATCATGTGATTTAAAACAACTATGTGATTCTTATTTGGGCCTATACGATTAGCTTTTGATACATTAGGGTGGGAATTACAAACTAAACATACTTGAGGGGCTGAACTAGAATTAATTCAAATATATATTAGAAATAAACAGTGGCCATAGGTTCGGACATTTCAGTGGTTTCGGCCGGTTCGGCTGGCGGCGTCGAAATCGAAAACTAATTAATCTCGGGGTTAACTATTAAATTTTACTACTCAAGGATTAGCTTTATAAACTCTTAACTCTCAAGGGACTAAACTGTAATTTCAGCACATCTACTTAATAAAATATTCGTGCATGCCCCTGTAGCTATCGGGTTTGTTTCCAGAAAACAGAAAACAGAGCATCGCCGCTGTTTTTTTTTTTTATTTATCAATATAGGATCGATTCTCGTCACTTCTAAATATTATAACTAACACATATGAGTAGAAATATACTTAGGAGAGAGTAGAGGAGAGATTTGTCTACCTTAACTCGGGCCGAGAAGCAAAAACGTGTTTTTTAGATTTTTGGGTAACCGGAGAAAACGACCAGAATAGAGGACGCCGGGATTGCTTCCGGGTGATCGGGGGATGTGGTTAGGATGCTGGAGGTTTGTGTGGAAGATTGGAGGACTGAAATCGATTGATGGAGTGGTGTGGATGATAAACCCAATTTTTACTCTCTCTCTAAAACTCCATGGGAGCTCTCTCGCTTTTCTTTTCTCTCTACTGTTTTCGCAGCTAAAGAAACGATCTTGGTAACCAATTTTTGGAGTCCAAAGGAAGGTATTTATATAAAGAAGGTGAGAGAGAGAGAGAGTACAAGTTTGGAAGAGGTGGGAGTGTGAGAGGATAAGTGTGGGAGTAGTAGATTGGGGAGAGGTGAGTGAGTGGGGTGCCGAGGATGGGTACTGGAGCCATATTTTGTGGGCTTCTGATGGCTATCAAAAAAAAATCCGAATGTATATGGACGAGAAAGTATAGTAAGGGAGAAGATCAAATAAGTATATCTGTTATACATAAGTATATACATGTGTGATTAATCACTGTTTTCTTTCTTTCTTTTATTATTATTTATTCTTAAGACTAATATTATTTATAAACCCTATCATACATTTAGATTAATTAACCTAATCAACTATTGAATTAGAAAGTAACGTTTCAAATTTTTATTTATCAAAAAGAAAAAAAATTAGGAATGTTACAGCCTAAGCCCAATTGATTTCAAGCACCATCTCCAATCGACATAGCCCTCATTCGAAACCCTAAAACCTAACTGATTGAAACCCTAAACCTAAACCCAACTGATTCGTGAACTCATCATCCTTCTCGCTCAAAACCGTACAGTTTTCCATCTTTCGAAACTCTAAAGCTTTGTTTGCAAGCCTGTAAGTTCTATATGGACCATTTATGTATATATATACATACATATTGGGAATTGCATATGAATTGAAATATTGGGGATTTTAAAAGTCGGGACTTGCATATGATGTTAGGGCTTTTAAAATTTGGGGATAAAAGTCTTCTCCATAAGTAAGTGGAATAGAATACATATATTTTCATGATATGTGTTTGTCGGCATGGATTTTCACTCAAATTTGTGCATGGTGTATGGAGAAGGGGAATTTGAATTTCTGGGTATGGAGTTCGGGGGTGCTTACTGTGTGGAGTAGAGGAAGAGGAGATGGGAGGAAAAAAGAAGAACTGGGAATGTGGGTTGGGAGAGAGAGAGGGAGAGAGGGAGAGAGAGAGAGAGAAGAGAAGAAGAAGAACTGGTTATGGAGTTGAGGGAGAAGAAGAACTGGGGGAGGTAGGGGGAGAGAGAATTTCCAAACTGGTATGGAGTTGAAGGGGAGAAATTAGGGTTGGGTAGAGAGAGAAAGAGAAAAAGGGTTTGGCAGGGTACAAATACCTCAAGGCTGAATTCTCCCACCAATGTGAAGGGCATTTTAGGATTAAAATTTCATTTTCAGTCCAAATTATCCACTTTTGTCCAAAATGTTAACATCTGTTTGTAAGGAGGTATTCCCGAACGGATACATTTGATAGCCGAACACGTGATGTCCGAGGGCACGTGGTAAGTATGACAGGGCTTATCGTTGGGCAGTGCAGTGAACGGCGATGTGGACCAGTGACATGAGAAGTCATTGATCCAGGTAGTCTATTCGGCTGATGAGGACAAAAGACGTGAAGTCATTTGTCCAAATGTAACGACGTGGACCAATTGCACGAGAGGTCATTGGTCCATATGGACTGTTCGGCAACGAGGTAGCTGAACAGGAGAAGAAGTCGCCCTAAATCATGACGCGGCAAGAGTGCTCCAGAAGGCTCCAGAGTAGTAATATTCTGTAAAGATGAGATCCCGAGTATATATAGGATCAGGGCAAGACACCCAACGTGAGTGGGATATTCGGATGATCAGGGGAAAGAGTCCCAAAAGGACTGAGAATCCCAAAGGGATTAAGCTGTTATACTGATAAGGGAACGAGAATCCGTGGGACACTAGGTTTCCTATACGAGATAGGAATCCTAAGGCAACAAGGATGCTTGGATAGCAAGTACCTGTGAATCTATAAATACGAGGTAAACCTGGAGGTAAAAGGTACGCAATATTTGGTGATCTCTTATTGTTTTCCTACTGATAATTAGGGTTCATTACTAGTTCGTGATACTAACTTTGGCATCGGAGGGCCTTTGCTATGAGAAGCAAAGGTGCGCTCACCCCTGGTCTGTTTTGCAGATTAGGGTTCTGGCGAAGAACTAAGGTTCCGGTGTAGAGGCACGTGAAGCCGTTGCAGCTTGGTGTTGTCTAGAACACCAATTGTTTTCATCCCCCTACAATTGGCGCCGTCTGTGGGAAGCGAGAGAATTCCCTGAAAAGATAACCATGATGGAGCAAGATCCAACCACGCCGTTTAATCCAAAGAACCAGTTAAGTGGTGGAGGGGATAAATCTCCACCAGGTGCTCTGAGAAAGCCTACTGGTAGAGAGGACAAAATGACTACGGGCTCCACGAGAAGGAACAAGTCCCACCGAAGAGAAGCATCGGTGGAACGTTCAAGGAGTGTACACAACAGTGAAGACGTCCTCGATAAAAAGAGGAAAGAGATTGAGGAGTATGCTCATTTGATTAAAAAACGAGAGTACGAAATACGAGAGTTACAGCGGGTACGAGATCACCCAGAAGATTCCGGACTCTCACGAAGAAATTCCGGAGAAGACAGGCGGGCTCTGCTAGTCCATAAAGAGCCTCATTCACGAGGAAGAAGGAGCAATAGTCCTACCACGAGATGATATGAAGCTTCCCCACGAAGAAGGAGAAGCAGAAGTAAAGACTGAACACCAGAAAGGCGAAGGGCTTCTTCACGAAAAAGAAGGAGCAGAGAGCGAAGTTCCACACCTGAGGAGGAAGAAACAAGGAAGCATCACCGTGATAGGTACGAGAGGCCTGATGCTGACTGGGCCAAAGCTACGACTCACAAAATGAAGGAAAGTGAGGACGGGACAGTGTCTGCACGAGAAGCGGCACGAAAAGCCCTGAGTAACATTGTAGCCACCCCTTTTGCAAGGAGGCTACAGGAGGCCAAATTGCCGAGCAGAGTGAAACACGGAGCGTTCGTGCTTTACGAGACAAACACGGACCCTGTGGCTCACAAACAGCACTACCAGCAGGCCATGTTCATGCGCGATGGCGATGATGCCATTCTGTCCAAGATGTTCCCATCAAGTCTAGGCAAGGTGGCTTTATCTTGGTTTCATAAATTGGCACCACGATCCATACGAGGATGGAGGCAGTTGGCTGAGGAATTCACTGCTCGGTTCTTGACAAGTAGAAAGGCCCCAAAGACGTTTGAGAGTCTTTCCACCATGAAACAGGCCAAGAGCGAGCCGATTAGAGATTACGCAAAGACGTACTGGGAAACTTTCAACGAGATTGAAAGTTGCAGTGAGGAGTATGCCATAGCAACCTTCAAAACTGGTTTGCCTGTTCGGGGAGAACTGCGTCGCTCACTGAATAAACATTCGGTGGCTACGTTGGCCAAACTGATGGAGCGAATAGAGCAGCACGCCAGAATGGAGGATGACATACTCCGCGAGGACGGCAGGATTGCTGTCGAACAGCCCAAGACACCTGCCAAAAAGGTGGATAAGTCAGAGCCCAAGACTTATAAGGAGAGGAAGGAGTATGGGCAGGCTAAGAATGATCCATACAAGGAAAAGCAAGCCCCTGATCCCAAATCCTTCTTTTCTATCACTACTGTTTGGAAGGAACCAATCTATAGGATTCTTATCGAATAAAGAATCAGTCATACTTCAAGTGGCCCCCAAGTCTAGGCAAAGATAAAGACGTAAAACGTGATATGAATCAGCACTGCAGTTACCACAAAGATTGGGGCCACATGACTGAAGATTGCGAGATGTACAAAAGACACCTTGATGATTTGGTCTCTCGAGGCTATCTCAAGGAGTTTATCCAGGAGGATCCCAAGGAGAAAGGTAAAGCCATGGAACTGAATTATGAACAAAATCCTAAAGGAGTAATCCATATACATGGGTTGGCCGCGCCTTATACGAGAAATGAGGTTAGGCTATTACAAAGGCAAGTTAAGCACGATCAGCATGTGATGCGATTGGGAAATAAGAGAGGGCGAGAGAATGATGTATGCAAAGAGAGCATAGTGTTCACGGATGATGATTTGGGGGAAGTTCAGATACCCCACAACAACGCTTTGGTCATAACCCTACGAGTTGGGGAGTATGACATTGAGAGGATCCTAGTGGATTCAAGAAGTTGTACAAAGGTGATGTATTACGATGCATTCAAGAAGCTGGGGTTGGCCCAAACGGATTTGGAGCAATCCACAACACCCCTGATTGGGTTCGGTGCAGGAGTAGTTTGGCCCCTTGGAAAAGTAACACTGCTTGTTCGGGCAAGATCAGTTGTTTTGAGGACAGATTTTCTAGTCGTAGACGTTCCTTAACGCGATTATAGGAAGAACCTGGTTGCACAAAATGAGGGCAGTCTCCTCAACTTATCACCAGATGATGAAATTCCCAGGATCCAATGAGATCGAAGTAATCAGGGGCAATCAGAAAGTGGCCCAATAATGTCTGATCTCTGTAGGGAGGTATTCCCGAGCAGGTATAATTAGTCACCGAGCACGTGATGTAACGGGAGCACGTGGTAGGCATGATGGGCTTATCGCCGGGCAGCGCAATGAACGGCTGTGTGGACCAGTGACATGAGAAGTCATTAGCCCAGGTTGTCTGTTCGGCTAATAAGGACAAAAGACATGAGAAGTCCTTTGGACAAATGTAACGACATGGACCAGTTGCATTTGAAGACCTTGGTCTATGTGGGCTGTTCGGCAACAAGGTAGCCGAACAGGGGAATAAGTTGCCCTAAGTCATGATGTGGCAAGAATGCTACAGAAGGTTCCAGAATAGTAATATTTCATAAAGGAATGAGATCCCGAGTATATAGGATCAATGCAAGAGACCCAACGTGAGTGGGGAATTCGGATGATTAGGGGAAAGAGTCCCAAAAGGACTGAGAGTCTCACAAAGGTTAAGCTATTATGCAGATAAGGGAACGAGAATCCATGAGATACTAGGATTCCTATACGAGGTAGGAATCCTAAGGCAACAGGGATGCTTGGGCAGCAAGCATCCGTGAATCTATAAATACGAGGTAAACCTGGAGGTAAAAGGTACGCAATATTTGGCTATCTCTTATTGCTTTCCTACTGATAATTAGGGTTTATTGACCAGTACATGATACTAACTTAGCCATCGGAGGGCCTTTGCCACAAGAGGCAAAGGTGCACTCATCCCTTGTCTGTTTTGCAGATCAGGGCTCCGACGAAGAACTAGGGTTCCGGTGTAGAGGCACGTGAGGCCGTTGCAGTTTGGTGTTGTCCAGAGCACCAATTGTTTTCATCCCCCTACAATCTCCATCGTCAAAAGAGCCCCAAAGGCCCACCACGTTTATACACTGGAAGTACCAGATCAACCGACTATCGAGGATGTAGGAAGATGCTCGGCTGATAAGGTAATCGAGGGCTTGGACAAAATTCAGATCAATGAGGCTGATCCTGAACGATATTTTTTGATTGGGGAATCATTACCAGCAGAGGAAAAGGATGAATCGATACAATTTCTAAAGGAATATGTCGACGTATTTGCGTGGGTACCAGAAGAGATGCCCGGCGTAGATGCTGATATAATCTGTCATTATTTGAATGTTGATCCTCAGCATAAGCTAGTCATTCAGAGAAAACGTAGGGCAGCCGTGCAGCACGTGGATGCTGTTGTTAAACAAGTCAATCGCCTACCGGAGGCAAAAGCAATACGTGAAGTCTACTACCCCGAAGGCTGTCCAACACTGTGGTCGTGAAAAAGAAGAACGGGAAGTGGCGTGTCTGTGTGGACTTCACAGACTTGAATAAAGCATGTCCCAAGGACAGTTTTCCTCTCCCAAGGATAGACTTGTTGGTTGACGCAACAGCTGGTTATGAGCGAATGAGTTTTCTCAATGCATATCGAGGATATCATCAAATTGCTATGTTTGGGCCCGATCAGGAGAGGACATCTTTTATCACTCCACAAGGATTGTGCTGTTATAGTGTTATGCCATTTGGGCTGAGAAACGCTGGGGTGACATACCAAAGGCTCGCAACTATCATGTTCAAAGAGCTACTTGGAAAAACTATGGAGGTCTACATAGATGATATGGGAGTGAAGAGTCGAGATAGGTGAGGGCATATTACTGATTTGAGAGAAGTCTTGAAAATCTTAAGGAAGTACAAGCTGAAGCTTAACGCCTCGAAATGTGCATTTGGGGTTGGTTCTGGGAAGTTCCTAGGGCATCTAGTGACCATGAGGGGAATTGAGGCCAACCCAGATCAAATTGCAGCCATGTAGAGGCTGCAAAGTCCAAAAACCACAAAGGAAGTCCAGAGACTGACTGGGATGGCTGCGGCACTTAATAGATTTATCAGCAGATCAAGTGATAAGTGCAGACCTTTTTTTCAGTTACTGAAGAAGAGGGAAGGGTTTGAATGGGGAGCAGAATGTGAGCAAGCTTTCCAGGACCTGAAGAAGTATCTGGCTGAGCCTCCACTTTTGTCAACCCCACAGCCAGGTGAGTCTTTGATTTTGTACTTAGCTGTTTTTGAGCATGCTGTGAGTGCAGTCCTGTTAAGGGATTTGGGGACCGAGCAAATCCCAATATATTATGTTAGCAAGACACTGCTGGATGCAGAGACGAGATATCTGCCCCTAGAAAAACTTATCCTGGCACTTAGGACGGCAACGAGGAAACTGCCACACTACTTCCAAAGCCACAGGGTTGTGGTTTATACTGAATTTCCACTGAAGTCACTGCTATGAAAGGCAGATTTTTCCGGAAGAATCTCGACGTGGTCCGTCGAGTTGAGCCAATATGATATTGATTATCAATCACGTACAGCAATCAAAGGCCAGGTGTTGGCTGATTTTGTGGCAGAGTTTTCTCCCACAGTAGCTCCCCTGCCTCCTATGAAAAAGGAATAGGAGAATAAGACATTGCCCACGAAAGATAAAGTCTCAGCCGAACAGGACGATACAGAGTGGAAATTGTTCGTAGACGGATCAACTTGTAATACTGGTTCAGGAATAGGGGTTGTCCTTTTTCCTCCTGGAGGAGTGATGATAGAATTGTCTGTTCGGCTTGGTTTCAGTGCATCAAATAATGTGGCGGAGTACGAGGCACTCCTAGCTGGATTGAGAAGTGCGAAGACTCTGAAAGCAAAACGAGTCAGGGTGCATTGTGATTCACAGCTTGTAGTTAATCAGCTGTCCGGGGAATATCAGGCCCGAAATGAGAAGACGGCGGCATATGTGGAAGCGGCCAAAGATTTACTTGATACCTTTGAAAGGGTCCACATTGAACAGATAAGTTCTGGACAGAATGCCCATGCCAATTCCTTGGCATGGTTGGCTGCCGCAGTTCCAACTGAACTCAAGCGAAGGGTAGCAGTTGAGTATCTGACGGAGTCGAGCATTGGGAGGAGTGTGGAGTTAGTCTTGGAAGTGAACCAAGGTCCAAGTTGGATGGACCCGATCGTGGAGTTTTTACGAGATGAAATACTCCCCGTCGATAAAAAGGAAGCTCATAAGATCAAAACCAACTCTGCAAGATTTTGGCTGTCCCTAGAGGGGAAGCTTTACAGAAAGTCCTTCACAAGCCCGTATTTGCTATGCGTGCACCCAGAGATGGTGCAAAAATTTCTTCACGAAATTCATGAGGGAATGTGTGGGAGTCATGCTGGGGGCAGATCCATCGTCCACCGAGCAATTACCCAAGGCTACTGGTGGCCACATATGCAGGAAGATGCAAAGATGTATGTAAAAATTTGTGAGAAGTGTCAGAAATTCTCACCAATGATTCGAACACCAGCCGAGGATCTGGTACCTTTGACAAGTCCTTGGCCATTTGCTCAATGGGGAATGGACATCGTGGGTCCACTACATAAAGCAACTGGGAATCAAAAATTCCTCTTAATTGCGACAGATTATTTTACTAAGGGGATTGAGGCAGAACCATTGGCCAAAATCACCGAACCTATGATAGAGAGGTTCGTGTGGAAGAGTATCATTACCCGATTTGGGATCCCCTATTCTTTGATTACAGATAATGGGTCCCAATTTCAGAAGAAATTCAAGGCCTTTTGTGCCCAGTATGGAATCCGAAATTACTATTCAACTCCAGCCTACCCTTAGAGTAATGGCCAGGCAGAAGCATATAACAAAACCATTCTTGACGGCATCAAGAAGAGGTTGGATAAGGCCAAGGGGAAATGGCCCGATGAATTGCCTCTTATTTTATGGGCACATAGGACAACGCCTAGGAGGTCTACGGGAGAGACCCCGTATTCATTGGCATATGGCACAGAGGCAGTCATACCTTTGGAAGTGGGCCTTCCAACCAACAGGACTATATAGGTTGAAAGTGGGGGCAATGACAGAGCCCTTGAAATTGAGCTTGATCTCGCCGAGGAGAGGAAAGAAACGGCCCTAGTCTATTTGGCATCTTATCAGGAACAACTGATGAAGAGCTATAATAAGCACATTCACCCTCAAAGGGAAGCTAGGGGCCAACTGGGAAGGCCCGTATCAAGTAACAGAGATTGTGGGCACAGGGGCCTACAGATTGGCTGATCTGGATGGCAATCCAATTCCGAGGCCATAGAATGTCCATAATCTGAGAAAATTATTTGTTTAGAAGAATTGAGTTTTATTTTAGATTGCACTACGTGATTGTGTGGGAATTACGAATAAAATTCCCTTGTTTTTCTTATTTTATGTGATAGTTTGCTCTGTTTTAGTTGCAAAAGGTACGAGTAAGTGTCCCTTTGAGTTCGAGTTTATGAATAAAATCTTTTATATCCAATTTTTTGAATTCTTGTTGTAGAAATATGAAATATGGAGTTTTGCTTTATTTTTCTTTTTTCATATTGGGGAGCAAGGGATTGGAACGAATGCCGTACACGAAATATCAAAAAGTTTGAGAAACTGGAACAGCTTGCAATATGTACGAGATACTTAAAGTACGAAATACTTACAAAATTCTAAGTACGAACATACTTAGTATAATCCAAGTACGAAATACCCGGGTGTTAGGCATAACGAGATATGTCAAATACTTATACAATTCTAAGTACGAATATACTTAGTAAAATCCAAGTATGAAATACTTGGACAAAACTAAGTACGAGAGACTTAGATGCATACGAACATATGCAGTCTGGGCAAATAACTTGTGGTAGAAGTTTAAAGCTTAGAACAATGAAACATACATAGTGTATGAACAAAACACTATGTAAAAGAGTAAGATACATCAAGCACGAAGTACTTGGATAAGCTAAAAACGAAATATTTGGCTTAAACAAGCACATGTTGACTACGATATTATAGCACGAGATGCTTAAAAACGAGTTTGAGGTACTTATAGAGATTAAAACTATAGGGTAACTCTGCCAAACATGCTTGTCAATAACTGCATTTGTACCAAACGAATATGAGATATCCGAAAGCTAAAACAAAACGGCCACGAAGGGCCGAGCAACAGACAAAAACCAAAAGTTATGCCACAAAGGGCCGAATACTTGTATCATCAAAAGAAAGAAAGAGGGATGTACTGGTGCCTCACAGGGCTGCAAAAGGTACGGTCACGCAGGACCGGCGATATGCTTAAGGGAGTTGAGTGGGAATGATCATACCTACCAGCCCGTTCAATCCAAGTTTCGGATCTCTGGGGGAATGTCATCTGCAACCTCTGTGCTAACATTGCTAGCAGCACTCTCCTCCACGGCGATGGTTTCATTGGTCAACTCCCTAACTGATGCGTGTTCTGGTGCAGCGTCTCGAGATTCCATTTCTATCTCCTCATCTGTATCTGCAAATTCATCTATTTGGCGATCTACATCATCAGTTGAGGGCACGTCCGGCTCCTGGGGAGCTGCTGCCCGGCTGCTGGGAAGTTCGATTTCAGTCCACAAGGGAGAATCATCTGCGATACCAACCTTGGTCAAACAGGCCTCCCAGCAAGCAACCCAGACTTGGTCTTGTAGGCCTGGTATCTGCTCCACGTAGCTAGCCGTGGTGGCATCATATCCTTTCTGATAGCCATCTTCGAAAGCAAGCTTTTTGGCACTGTCTATCTCTGCCAGAGCTTGAGTGAGATTGTCTTCGGCAGTCTTAAGCTTGCTTTTTGTCTCAGTAACTTCTGTTTTGGCTTTGTCTCTCTCTCTCTCCAGCCTCGATATTGTTCGGAGCAGCCTTGTATTGTCGTTCAAAAGCCTAACTCTTTCAGCATCAGCCTCATGAAACTTTTAACCAAGTATCATCATCTTTTGGATAAACTGAAGAAATACAAAGTATAAGTTAAAGGATTCTTTGGCTACAGTGATCAAGCTGAGTCTAAAAAAGAAGATTATGGTTACCTTGATTCCACTGATGAGACCAGTGGACACAAGTCTATCTGTAGAGGATGAGGATTCTTTCTGCATATCTACGGGAAGTGATAGTCCCTGAGCCAGGGCCAGTGCAGTTTCGGAGGAGCTAACGCTGTCCCCAACGTTTACAGGTCGGTCCCCCCTCATGAGTTGAGGGGCCCAGACCTCGGGAGTTATTTGCGCGCTGGGCGATGGAATTTCCAGCGGCACTGAAGTAGCTGGAGTATCAGCATCTCCGGCTTTGTCACTTCGGGGATGTTTGTCCCGATGGGCATCAGTGGCCTCGAGGGAACTGTCATGTTCCCGAGGTGAAGAGGAGGACCGATTTGGACCGCCCCTGTTACGTCAAGGTGGTGGTGGAGCATGCCCGGTTGACGCTGCTTGGCCAGAGCCACGGCCACGACCGCGTGTAGGGACAGTCAGAAGAGAACTTAGATTTAGAGGCTGGCGAGTCATTGTACCTGGTGAAAGAGGCGAAGCTGAATACCCGGGCGACGAAGATTGACTGATATCACGTTCGGGGGCTGACTGTTCGGCTTGATGTCGTGTGGACCTTCTTAGCCTCAGACGAGGAAGTGGGACACCTTTTGAGATAGGGACCTCACCAGGCAGCCCGGCAACCGTAACTCCGGTGTCACGCCTCGAGCTTGATGGCTGGGGAGCAGTTGATGTGGAAGCAGTGCTAGTACTAGGGTTGGCAAGCCTTCTGTCGATGACCCCTCTGTATGTAGGATTGTATCCTAGCAGCACGTCAGCATTACGACCCCTACCAGCTGTTCGGTGCCAGGCTCCCCTGTGTATCTCAGAACTTTGTTAGTGTCCTCTGTTCGGACGTGACTCGGAACGCGTCTGGGCCTTTTGTTGGCGTTGTCAGCTGCAAAGTCGAAATCCAAAACGAAAATTAAAAGCATGGAAAAGCTATGAGAAAGCAGTAAACGAAGAATTACAAGACAAAATCGAGAGCAGACGTGGGTAACCCCATATGTGGGGGCAGTGCAAACCCACCACTTGGCCGTCTTCCCTTATTGGCTCGAACGCTCCAGTTACGTAGAGGAAGTCGATCTCGTGGTCACGAGCAGAATCTGGCAGGTTTAGCACGAGACGCTTATCTGCCCTCCTAACTTTGAAGTAATATGTGTTGTACTCAGGGTTTAATACTATACTGTACCACCACTGGATATCCCAGATTCCTAGTTGGGTCCCCAGAATCCTATTTAGGGCTATAATCCCCATTACCAGCCCAAAAACATTTGTTGAAACTTGCATGGGGGTGAGGCGGTACCAGTTCAAAACTTGACGGAGTAGTGGATGAAGGGGAAAACGGACTCCGCCCTCGACGATTGCTACAATGGGAATGCACATCCTGTCCCATGAGCCGCCATCCCTGTCCACCCCCAGAGGGGCGAGTTCGAGCCCCACATTGTCAGGGATAGCGTATTTTGTCCTAAAAGCCGCCATGGCTGTAGGATTCTCACAAAGTTTTCTAAACTTACTGGGTTTGGGAGTGTTATCGTTTCCATCCGCCATGGATACTTTGGAAGCTTTACGAATCTAAGAAATAAAACCCTAACGGCAGGAGGATCTGAGGACGAGAAACCTCAGAAATAAAGCGAAGGAAAGAGAGAATAAGAGTCTTACGAAACTTTTGCAGCGGTTGCTCGAGATGCAATCAACGTAACAGGCGGCGGCGATGGCGGTTGCACCTCTTGTTTGATTTTCGAGAAAGTGGGAAAGAGGGTCTGAGTTTTGGTAAGGGAATCCAAAAAACCCCTTTTCTGAGAATTTAAAACAAAGCAAACAGAGACGAAACATCTCCCTTCACTCCGTTTCATAAAAAGTAACGGAAGACGAATATTATTCTAACGCCGTTTGAAAAACGTCAGTTCAAAGTAAATGAAGGGTACGCAAAACGTGCCACGTGGGCTCATTACCGCAAAATGGTATAATGAGTAAGCCGCCAAAAAAACATTAAAGGATTTGGCTTTTTAAACCTACGTAAGATCCGAGGAGCTTGGCTCAAAGTTCAACATCAAGCTTCACTTGTAACCCCCGAACAGTGGTCACAGGCAAAGCTGGGGAGCAAATGTAGGGAGGTATTCCCGAACGGATACATTTGATAGCCGAACACGTGATGTCCGAGGGCACGTGGTAAGTATGACAGGGCTTATCGCCGGGCAGTGCGGTGAACGGCGATGTGGACCAGTGACATGAGAAGTTATTGATCCAGGCAGTTTGTTCGGCTGATAAGGACAAAAGACATGTGAAGTCATTTGTCCAAATGTAACGACACGGACCAGTTGCACGAGAGGTCATTGGTCCATATGGACTGTTCGGCAACGAGGTAGCTGAACAGGAGAAGAAGTCGCCTTAAATCATGACGCGGCAAGAGTGCTCCAGAAGGCTCCAGAGTAGTAATATTCTGTAAAGATGAGATCCCGAGTACATAGGATCAGGGCAAGACACCCAATGTGAATGGGATATTCGGATGATCAGGGGAAAGAGTCCCAAAAGGACTAAGAATCCCAAAGGGATTAAACTGTTATACTGATAAGGGAACGAGAATCCGTGGGATATTAGGTTTCCTAGACGAGATAGGAATCCTAAGGCAACAGGGATGCTTGGATAGCAAGTACCTGTGAATCTATAAATACGAGGTAAACCTGGAGGTAAAAGGTACGCAATATTTGGTGATCTCTTATTGTTTTCCTACTGATAATTAGGGTTCATTACTAGTTC
>BPLS01030898.1:0-10546 GCA_019656275.1 Rhododendron kiyosumense | reverse complement strand
TGGTCCTTCCTTCCCATAGAAATGAAAAGAAAAACAATATGAAAGTCCCATGAACGAATAGTCAAAAAATGGGAGCCTTAATCTAATAAGTCCTTAATCTTAATCTAAGGGCTTTCCCTTTCGTAAGGATCCAAAAAGTGCCCCCAATTCCGTAAAAAAGGTGTCCCAAATCAATGGGTGTCCTATTGGATGGATTCGGAATACATGACCTCCCACAACATAATTCTTGCTTTTTTCTGACTGGATGTCTGAGTCAGTTTATGCGTACTTCGATAATTTTTGGGAATCTAAAGTTAACAATTGGACAAACTCCCCCGAGATTTTAAGGTTTGGAATGTTTGGTCCCCTTGAGATTCGAACATGCGATCTCATAGAGAATAAACACTTATTTTCTTTTTCATGACCATTTGACTAAATCCTGGGGTTAATTGGAATTAAGATGTCCATTGATAGGGGAAAAAACAATATTATAGCACCCTCAAGGGAAAAAAAATTGGAAACTAATCTCAAAGCTAAATAAAAGCTAAAATAATCTGGAAGGAGAGGAGGAACTTTGGGCATGCTGCATGCATACGGTTCTATTCCCTTATTTTACTGCAATCCAGGCTGACCATTTATCCCTCTTATTTATTAGGTTCCATATATGAATATGAATATTAGTTGGAGTCAGGTCCAGTCCAGTATATATATGTGGTTCAGTCCGGTCTAATTTTGGGTCGTTGTGAGCCTAGTTCATTTTCTAAAAGAGGAAAGTCCACTTTCACCCCCTGTGGTTATCGCTATGTGCGGATACCCCCCTTGTGGTTTAAAACTGACCACATAACCTACCTGTGGTTTTGAAAATGTGCGGATAGACCCCCTGCCGTCATGTTTTCCATCCATTTTAACGGACACAACATTAAAAGACCGTTATACCCTCATCACGTCCCTTGATTCTTCTTCTTTTTTAAATCTAACCACACCATCCTGTATACCAAAAATTGAATCCAAACCGACGATATTGTAAATTTTGACGAGTACTACGTCTATGCCAAAATTCAAGTCAATCAAAAAATGAAAAGCTCATAGTCAAATCGATTTTGTTATGAAAATAAAATTTCAAATTTGAACTTACTAAAAATTAGATCACTGGGTTATTGATACCTGATCGAGATGATTTTTTACAAAGATACTCTATTCTTTATTTAATACATTATGAACGACTCTGATTACATTTTAGAGATGTGTGAGATACACCTCCGTTAATATGGATGGAAAACATGACGGCAGGGGGTCTATTCGCACATTTTCAAAACCACAGGTAGGTTATGTGGTCAGTTTTAAACCACAAGGGGGATATCCGCACATGGCGATAACCACAGGGGGTGAAAGTGGACTTTCCTCTTTCTAAAACTTGTCGAATATGTCATACATACACAAAATTAGCTTTAATCAAATATCAATAGTTACATGAACAAAACAGATTTGTACAAGGAAAAAAATGGGCAATTATTACTTTCAACTTAATTTTTGCCATCACATATTTCTCGTACAAATCTATTTCGTTCATGTACCTATTGATGTTTGATCAAGCTAATTTTTTGCGTGGATGACATATTAGACAAGCTTTACAAAATTAATGATTCCGATCATCGTTGTGGGCCCGGGAGGGGCCCAAAACTGGACCGGACTGAATCATATATATTGGACTGGACCTGACTCCATATTAGTTAAGGTGTACGAAAGCTAACTTGAACCCCGAGTTATAAAGAAAATGGTTCCGTGTACGAAAACCTGCAATATTAACACGTATAACTAGGCTTCTCTTTAGCTAATGTGACATAGGCCTTACTCTGGCCGGCCTCCATTGATACAGATTGTTTTGACTTTTGAACATGGTATAAACCACAATTAAGCGTGTTTTTTTTAATATAAAGATTAATGGACGATGTCAAAATAAAGATGGTTCATTTTCTTATGACACATTATGACAATTGATAGGCAACTAAACTTAATATTTCTACGTCACTGACCTAATCAAAATAAGCTTTTCAAATTATCAAGATAGAGCAACAAAAAATAAAAAAACATCACGCCAATTATTCTCTTCTGTCAGTCAATTATCCACTTGCAAATAAGCGGATCACATTAGCTTTAAGTTAACAATGAATATGTAGTGAGTTAAAGTCAGTGCAAAACGTCATACGATTGATGGTGAAATTCACACAGATGTGTGGTGAGAAAGCTAGGATGTCATACGATTGATGATAAAATTCACACATATGTGTAGTGAGACATCATACGATTGATGGTGAAATTCACACAGATGTGTGGTGAGAAAGCTAGGACGTCATACGATTGATGATAAAATTCACACAGATTTGTGGTGAGACATCATACGATTGATGGTGAAATTCACACAGATGTGTGGTGAGAAAGCTAGAGCACGACGTTGCAGTATTTTACAGGTAAGTCTGTCCATTCGGTGGTCCAACTGGTACTGATCACTTTTGGGCTAGTTGCGACTGCATGGATATGGATATCTAGGGCTGCAAACGAACCGAGCCGCTCGCGAGCGGCTCTCAGCTCGGCTCGTTATTGGCTCGTTCAAGCTCGGCTCGGAAGATAAACGAACGAGCTCGAGCCGGTTTTATAAGCTCGTTTCATAAACGAGCCGAGCTCGAGTTGCGATGAGCTCGGCTCAAGTCGGTTCGCGAGCCGAGTATATATATATAATTTTTTTTTTTTTTGATCTAGGGGTATATATACTTAAAAAGTGAAAGTTGGGTTTTAAACGAGCTCGAGTTCGAGCCGAGCTGACTCGTTCATATACTATCGAGCTTAGACGAGCTGAGCTCGAGCTGTGCTAATAATTATCAAGCCGAGCTCGAGCCCATATTTTCGAGCTCAATTCGAGCTCGAGCCGAGCTCTAGCCTCCCTATAAATGACCGAGCCAAGCTCGAACATGCTGTGGCTCGGCTCGACTCGGCTCATTTGCAGCCCTATGGATATCTCTCTAGTCAGGATTAATTTGTCGATATATTCCTCCTCCAGTCCTCCTCTCAATGGTGGAATTCTCTCCTTTTTTTTCTGAAAACAGACGGCCGGGGGGCTTTGGTCTCATTCTTGTAGTTGGTCACTCTCATGGTAAATATACTTGCGTGCACTAGCGCCACTAGCACCAGTTGATCATATCCTACAACCAATTTAGGAAAAACGGATCGGTGGAGTTGGAACCTTCGCATGTTACAAGAAATATAGAGCCTTACCCCATAACAACCACACAATTACACGTACCATTTACCTTCCAAGAGTCACATGACTCTCTCTATTGGGTGGCATGAGTGCCCTCCACTCCATTAAAAAAAAATCAGTTCAAATGATAAGGAATAAGCTACTCTGTTAAAAAATTGAAAGGAAAAAAAAAAAAAAAGGAATAATCTAGTGGAGTAAGGATTTAAAAAAAAAAAAGGGTGGTGGAGTGTGGAGTAGTAGTACTAGATCTTTGGCGGTATTGTCATGTGCTTTTTGCGGCCAATGGTGGCTAATTTCCTCACTCATCAGAAAGGATAATGGTACATAGATGAAATCTGTACCAACACGTACTTACCTCTTTTGGGTCTTTATTGGGTTTTAAAAAATTGATCGGAACAGCTTATTTTTTATAAAATATTTGATTTGGTTTTTATAAAAAATTAGTTCAATCCGATATCGGTAAAATTATTTACAAAACATCCAACTTTATTTGCTTTAGAATTCAAGTTTGAAGTCTGGGACAAAATTGGACGTTTTGTAGACATTCTAACCGATATCAGATTGAACTTATTTTTTGTACTGGCCTCAAATAAAATATTTTAAACAAATTGAGAAGCTCCGATCATTTTTTTTAAAACCCGAAACGGGCCCAAATGAATTATGTACACGCACGTACAGATTTCATCTCCGTACCAGTAGCACCTCTCTGTCCTCATCATGAACCGCAAGGCACGTGTTTGGGACATTTGCTTAACTACTGATAATTGCATTTTTTAAGACCGCTGATTTTGTCACTCTCTTTTTTGTTTACGACATTCTCCTACAAGTGTATTTTTGCATCAAAAGTACACTTGCAGAAGAATGGCGTTAACAAAAAATGGAGTGACAAAATCATAGCCCTTCTTTTATCTTCTGTCCCATGCTTGGAATATTTTAATTAACTGTTCTATGGGCACCGACGAGGTGTGCACAACCCAGTATGCGGGGCCCATTTTGGGTCTCACACCAATAATCCGAGCCGTTCAATAAGGTTAAAAAAATCGAATGGCCCGGTGAAAAATCATCTCATGGGTAAGTGTAAGTATTTGATCCAATCTTTAAATTTTTCATTCGGATACCAATAGATTACAAGATCCTATAATCTAAATAAAAAAATTCGAAAGATTGGACAAGCACCTACACTTATCCGGTTGAGCTGAAAATTTGCTGTGCCGCTCAATTTTTTTTAAATAATTAAACGGATCAGATTATCCGTACAAAATCCAGAATGGACCATGTGCCTTAGTGTGTACCTAGGGGTGTATACGAGCCGAGCCGAGCCGAGCTTCAGCGAGCCGAGCCGAGCTTCAGCGAGCTCGAGCTCGGCTCGTTTCCTTAACGAGCCCAAAAGTCGAGCTCGAGCTCGGCTCGAGCCTTATCGAGCCGAGCCCTTAACGAGCCGAGCTTAGCCATTTATTAAACGAGCCTCTCTTAACCGAGCCAAGCCTCCCTTAACGAGCCGAGCTTTTGTCGAACGAGCCGAGCTCCACTCGGCTCGTTTAGTAAACAAGCCGAATACTCGAGCTCGACTTGTTTAGTAAACGAGCCGAGCCGAGCCCGCGAGTAGCTCGGCTCACTTACAGCCCTATGTGTACCAGTGCCTTTAGCATTTTTGTTGTTTAATTATTTCCGTCTCATGCTCCATTAAAAAGAACCGCGTAAGCGAATTTTTAATTGAATCAATTCGGTTGTAGATCGTTATTCCAAAATTTAATCATGAAGTGTTGCAATTAGGCCCCCGTTTTCGTAGTTTTTAACTACTTATTTTTAATTTTATGAAACATATTATTATTTTCTCACAAAATGTCACATTTAATTAAAAAAATCCCTTAGAATTTTTTTTTGGGTATTAAGTAAGACCATTCGTAGTTTCTGGTAGTTACACCATGAGACTTAAGAGTTTACTTCTTTTGAATAATTTTAGGTTCGTAATATCTCATGTCCTATTAACTCATTTGAGATACGTACATGCTCTGATTTTAGATGGGGTTCCCAGTAGTAAACAGTGAAATTTATTCTCCTAAAATTAATTGAAATGCGCGTAAATTGTACTAGACACAGGACACTTGATAATCGAAGATAGCATAAAATCTGTGCATTAGCATGGGAATTGTGAATATCGTTATTTTGAATGGTTGTTTAAAAATAAAAAATTCTTTTACTTCAAACGCATTATTTCATTTTAGTTTTATTTGTAGTATTTTTCTCGATCAGTCTGAAATACACTATTTTAATCCCCTACCCTCTTGAGAATCTCGTCTAAAATACGCATAATTAATAAACCAAGCCCAATGGAGTAGTATTTATTTATTAATCCAAAGAATTTATACTAATTCCAAAGCAATCCCATGTGATGTGACTGACAAAACACGACGACGTTCACTGGTTGCCACGCGCTCAATGTGAGAGTGAACTCATTTCTTTTGGAAGCAGTCTAGAAACAAATTTTTGAACACAATTTTTAGAGACAATTGTGTTTAGACTCGTCCGATAGATGTGGCCTCATATGCATCGGAGAACTATGAATAACAGTATGAAGGGTTCTTTTGGGGATCATTCCTTCTACAATCACAGGGCATTCGATATTGGCGCTAAGCTAGGCGTCAAATTCTATGGGAGAAGAGCTACAAAATAAATATATATATATATATATATATATATATGTATATAGAAATGGAGGAAAAAGAGAGGGAAATGATATTGGCACTCCAAAAATTGATACAGACACTCCAAAATCAGTCTAACTCCGAAGTCACTTTCCTTTATTTTTTAGAGTGCTAATATCATTTTCCAAAAGAGATTGCTGAAATAGAGGAGGAAGAGTTTGTTGAAATGGAGGATTGCGCCTCTCTTTCCTTGGAGTTTTAATTTCCGGATTCTATTTCGTTTGCCTTGATTGGGAGATTTTGGTGGTCTATTTCATTGTTTTGGTTGGTGTCTTGTCTTTTTTTCTTTCTTTGGGTCTTGGGTGGCATTTGTCGTTGTGTCCATAATCCTTTTAATCTTTGTAATCATTTTTAAAGATTAATGAATCTTTTTTTGCCGAGGAAAAAAAAATTCACAATCACACAAACATTAGGAAGACTCGTATATTCCTGGTTTTCTTTTTCTTCCCACTTTAGGGCTATTCTAAATGGGAATTAAATATTTTTTTTGGTATGGATTCTTCAATATTCTTGTCTATTCTTTTCGATAACGCCCCCATCATTTCCAATGCTGGTTGATTTCATCACATGTTTGGCAAGGACCGCTTGGTAGCGTCCCCGGTTCCGTAAAAGTCACCCTTCCACTATAAAACTCTAATACGAGTAGTAATTTTCTGTACAAAATTCTCATAGTAACACAGGGACAAAACTATGAATACAAACCCAAAGCAACAATGGCAGATTGGTGCTGCTTTTTATGCAGTAATTTTGGTTAAAAAAACTGTTTCCCACTCCATTGTTTTCTAGTATTACGGTTTTTATAGGGAAGCGTAATTAATGCATGTCTTCTTTAAAATTGTTAAGAGCATGTACACAAGAATAGATAAAAAGGCATTTGAGCTATTATAGCTCACCAAAATGAGAGAAGTTGTCCTACACTAGACTCTATAAACACTTCGGTAGAAAAGCTCAAGCCACTGTAGCTCTCTTCTTTTGCCAATGAGTAAACGTGTAATTTATTAATTTCTCTCTCTCTGTGCGCAAATGAGAAAGTCGGCAAGGATTTGATCTACTGTCGTTTGGGTTTCTGTCGAGTACGATCTTTTATTATCTTCGCTGCTTCTCGCTCAATCTCTCGTTTTTCTTCAACCTTCTTCGTCCTTTCCGATTGATTGACGATCTGGTTTTGGGCGTGTGGGTTTTAAAGCACCGATCGATGTCAATCTCCAGTGGCGAGATCCGGCAATGTTCGACGATCGATGTGGGTTTTAACAAACAAAAGAAGAAAACATATATATATCTATAGAGGTGCGGTGTATTGGTGTATATGAGTATATGCATATCTCGGTGCCTATATATATAATTATATACAAGGACGGAACCAAGATTTTATCCTAGCAGTGGCGAATCATATACTAAAAAATTTAAAAAAAAATGCATTACAATATTAATAGTCCTCGGCTTCAGAAAAAATTAAAATAACATAACAAAAACTAAACTAAATGATGTTTGTCATTTACACATGGAGTACAAAAAAAGACTAATTTTAATTTTGGACATCGATAATGGCATAATAATTAAATTTCCTTAATTTTTTTAGGTTAAGTTGTTTTAGGGTTAGAGTCCGGAATTTTTTTTCTTAATTACACATCATTATTTATATTATTTCACTTTAACCCATTGAATTTAGTTTTGAAATACTTTTTTGGGTCTCCTTTCATGAAAAGAAAAAAAGAAGATTTATGCCTAGTATATAATAAAAAATAAGGAAAAAAACTTAGCAGTGATGAGACTATATAAGTTGGGGATAAAAAAAATTGTCACATAATAATTGCATTTTCTAAAATTCTTGTCGTGGCGCCATTAGACATCCTTGGTTCCATCTTTGGTTAGCATGTCAGAGGGCGCAAGTCATTATAGGTCATATATTATAATGATGCAATAATCTAATGTGGGTCAAATGCTTAATCATTATGCAATATTATAGTGTATCGCCATTTATTATAAATTCTCTCACCAAAAGTGCAATCAGAAATTCTTAACCAAAACTTTCTCTTAATCAAGTCTCGCAAAATACTAATTTCCACACACACAAAAAAAAAAAAAAACAATATTTACTGACTTCTCCAATCTGAATGGACGAATCTTCAATCAATCAAACAAACAAATTAATGAAGTGCGGAGTCTTCCAATATTGGATTTGAGCAAAAAAATTCCACACACAATCCTTCTCCAATACGAGAATGACTGTGTGTGGGGATAAACTTATTCAATGTGCAATTGAGACATTTCGTTTGTTTATTTTAGCAGACTTTCAGTGAAGATTCCTGCACTTAGCTTCAATAACAACGTATGAGGCCCTTGTTTACCACCGGCTGATAAAGTGGGGACCTATTAATTCAGTGGGAAATCAATTTCATTCAGTCCTTTTGATTCCCTCGTTCAAGAATAAGTTGATAATTTCCTCTCATTAGACACCAAACCATCATTCTCAATTAAATAAAATCAAAAAGAGAGACTAAGACTATTTGAATAGTACACATACGTACTTGTCAGCAAGATAATTCCCAGGTCAAGAAATTCTCCCATAGTAACTTCTGATCTGGTTCTTAATTCTCGATCTCGTAAATGTTATAGTTAGAATGGTCTCGAAAGACAATTTAAGGAATCTACTATCTCCAACTAATTAATTAAAAGTGGCACGAGACACTGAGATATACGTGATTATAAAAAGTAAGGAATGCTACTGTTTCCAAATAATGGTTTCTAATGAACCTGGCTATATTTGAGTCAGATTGGTCACCCTTAATCTTGGTTAGCTTATTGGTTTTGGTTGCATAGTTATAAATTTGATTGGGTTCAAGCAAAAGTAAAATAAATTAAGAATACAAGAATATCCATGTGGTTGTGTTCCCGAAGCACTAGAAAATCTCTCTCTCTCTCTCTCTCTCTCTCTCTCTCTCTCTCTCTCTGTGTGTATATATATCTCTATTATAAAACAGAAGGTTGTGGGGACAAGTTGTTGGAACGGCTTAGATTTATTTGATCCAAAGGCTGTAGTGCATCCTCACACTTCCCGGTTAAGTGCCCATATTTTCACATAAATTACACAATTGCCATCCCCTTTCAACAGGAATGCGTAGTGCCATAGGCACGGATTAGCACTAGTATATATATATATATATATATATACTCATACTCATACTCATTAATTTCCTTATGCTGGCTTGAAAACTCAATGGTGTATCTTTCTACATGTCTCGATATCCAACCTAATAGAACGACTAATTTGGAGATAGATCTCATTCACCGTTTATTAGCGGGGATTCAATTAAAGTCGAGATAAAGTTTGTAAAGACTGATCCTCAATACAAAAATGCATTACAATATTAATAATCATCGGCTTCAGAAAAAATTAAAATAACATAACAAAAACTAAACTAAATGATGTTTGTTATTTACACATGGAGTATGAAAAAGAACTAATTTTAATTTTGGGTATCGATAATGGCATAATAATTAAATTTCCTTAATTTTTTTTAGGTTAAGTTGTTTTAGGGTTAGAGTGTGGAATTTTTTTTCTTAATTACACATCATCATTTATATTATTTCACTTTGGCTTATTAAATTTAGTTTTGGAATACTTTTTTGGGTCTCCTTTCTTGAAAAAAAAAAAT
Source organism: Rhododendron kiyosumense (assembly GCA_019656275.1). Lineage (NCBI taxonomy): Eukaryota > Viridiplantae > Streptophyta > Magnoliopsida > Ericales > Ericaceae > Rhododendron > Rhododendron kiyosumense. Next base: position 950 of record BPLS01030898.1, on the reverse strand, counting down.
AGAAGATCTATAACTAGAATATAATAAAAAAATAAGGAAAAAAACCTAGCAGCAGCAAGACTATATAAGTTGGGGATAAAAAAAATTGTCACATATAATAATTACATTTTCTAAAATTCTTGACATGGCGGCCGCCGTCACTAGACCCCCTGGTTCCATCCTTAATTATATATACTCTTGTTGTATTATTTTATGATAGTTTATAGATATGGAGAAAATAGTAGAGAGACTGGTGGAGGGAGGGAGAAAAAGTGAATAGGTAGAATAGAAATTGTGCCCTTTTTATTAGGTATTTTTGCTAACATTGGTGTACATGCTCCAAGGGAAATACTCCTACTTTTTTGCACTTCATTTTTTTGCAAATGTACTTTCCACCATCCGTTTCATAAAGTTAAGCCACTACGAAATTACGTGTAATTTTTAAGCTTAAAAATAAGAAAATAATTTTATCACTCCCTTTTTTGTTAACTTCACTCCCCTGCAAGTGTATTTTTGGTGCAAAAATACACTTGCAAGGGAATAGTATTAACAAAAAAGAGAGTGACAAAATCAGCAGCTTAAAAATAAGGTACTTATCGAAATAATTTTTTATGCAATATAGATATTATTTGATAAATTTTGATGAGACCCTTCGAATGGTGGAAAAAAAAAAAGGTCAATGGGACGAAGGGAGTAAAATTTAAGAGTATCTTCTTGTGTGCCACTTTTCGGAGTTGTGTTTTTTTAACTTTAACAATGAAAAGATAGTTAAATTTTTGGAGTGCATTCATAAAAAATAAATTGTAAAATTATTTCCAATTTTAATTAAGTTTTCAAGTTTACCTCTTTTCTACTTTTTGCAATTACTTCCAGTCATTTATGACGGTTGTTTGTATACAATTTTACAGAATTTTCCCCTTTTTCCAAAGTAAGTTTCAGAACATTCCAAAAAAATACCTAGTTTTTTTTTT